>JAPYZJ010000823.1:0-101023 GCA_030522765.1 Ophioninae sp. B BG-2022a
CTTTGAAATTCTGCCAAAAATCGAAAAATCATCGGATTTTAATTATTAAAAAAGCATTTTAAAGAGAAAATCATAACGAAGAGATTGAGCACAGAGTGGGGTACCAAATCCTAAAGGAAAAAAAGTTATCGATGATTGAGTGAAAAAACTTTTTTTGCCCTAAAATCCAAAAAAATTGTGGATTTTTAATATTTTTGTAAATGGTCTATTTTGATGTAATTTGATCCCCTGAGCGCGAATCTACCATCAATTTCCTGCAAAACCCAAAATTTTCATGAAAAAATCGTGAAAATCCTGTTGTTGGAAGTTTATTTTTAATCCTTAAAAATGGGATTTTTCCCATTTTTGAGGACTGTATACGTTAAAAATTCTTGGACGTCCAACCAGTTACGATTTTTCTCGTAGCGCTGTGAAAAATGATTTACAGAAGCGAGAGCGAGCGGATTATCCCCGATTCAATGGATTCCAGTTTTTCGTGGCGTGCAGGGAAAGGGAACGAGAGGAAGAGTGGAGCAGAAGGTTAGATGGGTAAAAGGGGTCGTACGATTAATCAGTCGATAACGCGGCGTGTGCGTAATGGTGTAAAGGTGTCCGACCCATTATAATCTTAAGGTCCTTACCCTTCTTTTTTCTCGGAGTCGATGGCTGCGTACACTCATTACTCTCCCCGATGCAAAATGCATCCTCGTGATCGTACTATCCCCCATCGAGTTTTATATTTTCTCAAGCCAGTAGATTTGATGACCTTATTACGAGGAGCGAGTAAAAAAATTCCCTAGATACATGGAACTTTTTCAGAAGGAGGGAAAACATTTAGGAAAAAAATTAGACCTTTAGGACCCTTATTAATTTGCTTATTAATTTGGAGTATATCTTAAAATTCATTTTCTTCAAAAAATGATTTCGCGTTTCTTAAATTTTCAGATGCTAATGACGAAGCTCGCGACAATGGCTGGATATTGGTGTCTGTCAAATCAAAAAAGCGGATCAAGTGGTAGAAAAGAGTATTCCTTCGACACGTGATTATGCAAAAAGAAGAGAAACATCGATGAAGGTAGGATTTTTTCCAAAAATTTTCTAATTTTGAGCTATTTTCCATAATGACGTTGGTTCTAGTGAAAACGCCGAGTGTTAAGTCCTGTGCCAGTGAATTTCGAGGCTTTTGAAGCTTGTTCCGTTTTTCGGAACCGCTGTGTCTCCGAGATTTTCCAAGTTTTCTCGATTTGATACTGTTTTCTAGAACCATGTTGGTTCCAGTGAAAATGCCGAGTGTTAGTTCCTGTGCCAGTGAATTTCGAGGCTTTTGAAGCTTGTTCCGTTTTTCGGAACCGCTGTGTCTTCGAGATTCTCCAAGTTTTCCCGATTTGATACTGTTTTCTAGAACCATGTTGGTTCCAGTGAAAATGCCAAGTGTTAGTTCCTGTGCCAGTGAATTTCGAGGCTTTTGAAGCTTGTTCCGTTTTTCGGAACCGCTGTGTCTTCGAGATTTTGAGTGTTAGATTTCGTATTCGATCATATCCGAGTGTCATCCGGATAAGATTCTGACTGCACGTGGTCAACCCGGTGGCAGGGACCGCGCGTCAAGTGGCGTCGTGTCTCTTCAGGGTGTATTCCGCAGTAGCGAGTACAACAAGGGTGAGCGACCACGGAGCATCGGCATCGTCGCGGCGCAGCGGTGGTGAGTGTCGGGTGTACGATGTCGCGAGGGGTGCGGTGAAGGCGGTTTTCGCACGGGGGTATAGTGAGGGTTAGGACAGTGTGTAGGTGGGAAGATGGGTGCGCGCCCAGACGCTTTCGGTCGACTTCGGATGGATTCGCGACTCATCGCCCGACGTCTAGCGTCGCGGGGTTCTTCCACATGGCTTGGTATTGGCTCCCCGGGATGAGGATAGTGCGGCGGGGAAATAGCCTCCCGATACATGTACATTCAGGAACGCAGCCTGATGGAAGAGGAGCCGCTAGAGAGCGAGAGAGAGAGAGAGAGAGAGAGAAAGAGAGACAGAGAGAGGGAGTTCCCGAAGATTGGAATTGCGAGCGCGAGGGTGGAAAATATGGAGGGCCAAGGGTGAAAGGAGGGAAGCCGATGGCATCAGCAGCGCCGGTAGCAGCAGCGGTGGCGACGCCGTCAACGACGACGACGTTGGGGTGGATCTGCAAGCGAGGGATGGAAGCGGAGGCAGGGGTGAGTATGGCTGTGATAGTGGCAGCCTTTGAGGGGTGAGTCGCCAATTGGGTGGGGATGCCAGTAAAGGGAGGCACAGCATGCAGTCGGGGAACGAAAGTGGGATAGCAATGGTGGTGGTAGTAGCGGCGGTGGTGTTGGTTAGGGGAGGCGGTGGCGGCGTCAACGGCTCCGCGGCGCGGCACAACAGCCCCAAAACGGGCAGCGTCAGTACTAAGAAGGGCGGCCAGGACTGACGGTCTGCGACCGGTTTTTCCAGCTATGTCCGGGGAGTGCCCGTTCACCGTCACCAACATCGTTCTCAGCCATTCCGGAACCTCCACCACTGTTGGCTCGTTCCGAATAGCCTTGTCTATTCATTCCGTAATGTGGATGTCCCATTGACTAGCGATCGGTCATCAACGACGGAGCAACCACGAAGCGGAAATGTCTCGACTTCCGGTGACGATGAACCGTGCTGTTTAACCCGGACGAACGTAACGAGAGCTCGGTGGTATTAGCTCCGGATGAGTCGTCGGACCAGTAGTGTGAAGTTCCGGTGTCCCCAGTGTTCGGGGTATCAGTGAATCAGTGATAATCGACGGTGATTCCGCTGGCTCGCTCACCAGGAGGTATGTGAGAAGACTACTCCGGGAAGTGAACGCGTTGATAAAGGAGGGGCCGTATCAGCCGAAGAGCTAGCCAGGAAGGTCGAAGCGAAAGGGTGCAACGACGAAACAAAAAGGACAAGGAAAGCTGCCTCGACACTCTTCGGAGGTCATGGTAGTACTGGATTGGAGATTCGAACCGGGAGGCTGGACACGGTAGTCATTCACCAGGGGGTTGTTCTCCTCTTGAGAAATAGCCAACGAATAGCCCGTTGGTGTCGAAGGCTCCGAGTTACCGTTGAAGAGTACTGGTCGTGCTGGTGCGTCTAGCCCTTAGCGTCACTTAGCAGCGAGTGTGCGAGACGAGCGGTAGGGGGTGGGCGCGGATACTGCACCCTGAGGGTAGCGGAGCTCTTGGGTGTGCGCGGGTGTATACAAACGGTGAACGACATATACGTGCATATAGCCAGGGGCTTGGAGAGTGTTCGGTGCGGTGGTGTATTCGCGCCAGTGTGTGTGTGCGTGTGCATGTGTGCGTTGCGTGAGTGCGACGTGACGAAGCTGTGTACCAACCCACGACCGCCCAAGAGCGCTTGATAATCCGGATCGACGCCGGGAAGTTTTCCCGTTGGTTGCCACCGGTTATCCCCTGGGCAGTCTTGCGCTCATCCCGTCACTCAAGACGAAACATCGGGAGCTTTGATGACCTCTGGTATCTAAAGTCGGATTAATGTGGCGTACCAGGAAGCACAGGAGGAAAAGCAACCTCCAGGTTGCCAACTTCCAGGTTTTCGAGTCCCGTGAACGATGAGGTTACGGTATCCAGGAGGTGTGATCCACCAGGGTTCAAAGCAATAGAAAAGTGGTTTAGCAAGGCACGGTGTTGATGAATGATCGTGAGCTGCTCTGAACGAACCAGCCCTTTGAGACCACCCATAGTGTATCACCTGGCCCAGCTGTTGGGGCGATCACCTGGTTGCGATCATCGTTTTCCTGGTAGCTTGGCGCTTTCCAAACCTGTCGTTTTTGGTCGTACTTTCGGGTTGCTCGTTGACGGGCCAGTGCGAGTTGGTCTTTTTCCTCGAGGAAGCTACCCCGACAATCGCTTTTCGTTACCTCGATTGTAAAGAGGCCACCCGCATGGTTCGCGCGGACGTGGGAACTGGCGTCGAACCTGGAGAGCGCGGGAACTCCTCTTCTGCGACGTTTGGCTGAGGGACGATGTTAGTGGAAGCGACAAGAGCGAGCAACCACGGGAGAAGAAAGAAGATTAAGGAAGCGAAGAGGATTGCCAGGGTGCAGGAAAGGGAACCGAGAAGGACGATTGGTGAGCAGGCGGTTCGGCGGCCCATGATGGGCGCGTGGACGATTGGCCAACCGGTTGGTAAATGTACGTTGACGTATCAGCTGACGAAGCGAGAAAGATCGATTCCGGCCGATCACCCCAATACCGAAGTCATTGACGCGCCCCCTGCGGCAACTGGGCGGTTGCAAAGAGATCGTCGAATGCCGAGAAGCCCGGAGATTTCTTCGACGTGACTACCTGCGACAATCGTCATCGTGGATCGGCCGCTTTGCTTTCGTACTACCGAGTTTGTTGACGGAATCAAGAGCGCCGGGGTCGTTTGAGTAACTGGGTGAGACCGGTGGTCACTTTCAAGCCCGGCAACTTTGTTTTCGGACGATCACGTGATCTCCGAATCAGTCACAAGGTGAACGGGGAAATATCGGATCCCCCTGGAAGTAAAACTCGTTGGTGGCGCTTTCGGCTAATAGTCCCCAGGTACGATTGGCCGTTCAACGACCGGAAGTCTTGGCCCTTTTCCTCTTGCCTGCCGGATATTCTCGGCCTTGGGCGAACCGGCTTGGGCAATGTTGGCGCAAAAGTTGGACGGCTTCGCGCCCCGTTTCAACAAAACGATCACACTCGCGATCGGACGTAAGAGGCATCGCGTACCTCGTACCGGGCGTCACATCTTTTCCGAATTCGTGCGCGACGACAAGTGGAATCGTTGTCGTTCGTGGTCAACAATAACGTTCTCGAGCCTCATCGGGACAGGAGGAGTCCGGTAGCTCGATCCACTTCGTTCTTCTCTCTCATCGACGCCCCTGGGCAATGTGCCCATCCGCCGGCAACGCAACGTAAGTCGTCAACTCTTTGTGAGATCTTGGCTGACCAGGTGACCCCCGGTGACCTTTCTGTTGTTTGTTTAACAAAAGAATAGCACGATGTGGAAAATTAATTTTAGACCGTAGGTCGAATATCGTTTTATCGTATCGGAGGGTCTGGGGTTCCTGGGAATATGTGGTTTCCTGGGGATATGGAGCTTTTTGACCGTATGGGGTTCCTGGGGTACAGGTTTTCTAGAGTATTGGGATTCCTCGTCGTATGGGGTTCCTGGGGGTGTGGAGTTCCTGTTATTTGGGTTGTTATTTGTGTTTGTTTGCGTTTCCTGGGCGTATGGGGTTCCTGGGGATACGGGGTTTTTTGACGGTATGGGGTTCCTGGGGATATGGAGTTTTTTGACCGTATGGGGTTCCTGGGGTACAGATTTCCTAAAGTATTGGGATTCCTCATCGTATGGGGCTCCTGGGGGTACGGAGTTCCTGGGGTATTTATTTGGGTTTGTTTGGGTTTCCTGGGCGTAAGGGGTTCCTGGGGATATGGGATTCCTGGGGAATTTGAAATTCTGTTTGATATGGGGATCTTGGGCTTATAGGGTTCCCGGGGATATGGGATTTCTGGGAAATTTGGAATTATGATTGATATGGGGTTTCTGGGTATGGCGTTCCTGGGGTTTTGGGTTTCCTGGGCGTATGGGGTTCATGGGGACATGGGATTCTTGGGGATATGGGGTTCCTGGGGATATGAGCCTCCTAGGGAATTTGGAATCTTTTTTGATATGACGTTTCTAGGTTGTATGGGGTTCCTGGGGGCGGGGGGGGGGGTGGGTTCGTAGACGTTTCGTGTTCCTAGGTTTTCGCTCGGAAGAGTCTCGTTTATCTTTTTCTTTCTTCGCACACATCCTCAGTATGTGAACGAAGAATTATTTAATCCCAGGACCCTCCGCTTTGAGTGTACTCGTCAGTTTATGTTTTCGTCCTCCGTACGACCTTCAATCCTCGTTGAGAGTTACACTTTTTCTTTTGTTCTCCTCTCTGTCCATCTCACTCGCTCCTTGTTTCCCCGGTCTCCGTTCTCGTTGCCCGAGTACCAAGTGTTCGTCACACGAAAAGCTTCGGGCATTTTTTTTTTCTCGAAAAGTCGAAAACTGCTTTGGGGCCATTTTCTAATGGTAGGTACTTCTTTGCGAGACCGAGGGCTATAACTGATGATTCTAGGGAAATGTGTTACTTTCTACTCCCTACCTTCCATTCTTCGCTCCACCCTTATTTTCACAAAGTTTTCCCAGGATTGGGGTCTTGGAGATGTTCTTCATTGTTTGACAGTCGTCTCCTTTATTTCTCTCTCTCTTTTTCTTCATCCCCTCTTCCTTCTCCTCGTTGATGGAAAGCTTCCAAAGTTTTCTTCGTCCTCGTACAAAATGGAAATCTTCGCTCCCCCTCGTGATTTATTTTCGCCCAAGAGGTATTTTGTTGCTTGCGTTTTTTTTTTAATTTTTCGTTCTCTTTTGTTTCTCGTCTTTATTTTTGCCTTCACGCGGAAATCGCTCTGGCTTGTCGTGACGGGGCGAAAAATTATTCATATTGCTTTCCGCGTGGCTGGCGGGTTGGGCGCCGAAAAAAAGTACTTGCGCTCATCGCTTCATCGATTTTTTCAAACTTTTTTTTTTCGTATCGTGGAGGCAGGGGATGAGACGAGCAAAAATTATTCCGTTAAGAAAAGTGTTTAAAAAAGTTTTTCTAGCATATTTGAGATTCCTCTAGAACCGTTTAATGGAGCTTCGAAATATTTCGTTATGGTAATTTTACAATTAACGCGATAAATAACCGTATATATTTTTTTATTTATGAAAGTGAAATTCCGAATGAATATAATTTTATTCGAAGGCGAATAACTTCGAACAAATATTTATAAAAATAAATATATATATATATATACGCAATTGTTTATTTACTTCTTTATTTATTCGTTTACGAAAACAAATCGATACGTTTTTCTGTTTAAATAATTTTACAAAATTCTCAACCACAAAACTATTATTGTTTTTATTCATATGAAAAAAAGTATCTTTTTTTTCTTTCACGTTGAGAGCATTTTTACGAAGTGGATGGCGGAGTATGGGAAAGCGTGGGTTAAAAAATTCCCAAACGTGCGTATGCACGTCGGGTGGTTATCCGTGTATGTGCGTGTGTACTATCGCACGTAAATGCAGCAGTGGAAAGTCGGTCAAATTGCGCTGCTCCTCCCTATCCTCCATCTCGCTCGGGCGCCCTTGGCGGTTAAAGTAACGTAGGATGGTTAGAGGGCTGCGAGAAAAATTCGCGCGCACACACATACGATCCAAGCTTGACTACACCAAAGTTTTTCCAGCCAGGCAACTTTTTACTTATGAAAAACGGAGATGCCTTGCGACGTGGGCGAACGCAACATCCGTTTCTTCCCCTTACGCTTGTGTTTTTTTTTCAACCCTCTTTTACAGAACTCCTCCCCCTCTCGAATCTCTCTAGACGGTGGATGTATACATATAACCCTAGGAATGAGACGGCGTGGGGGAAGAAAACGATATTCAATTACAGGAACGAAATTTTTTTTCGAGATTTTTTGAAAATTTTAAATTTTATTTTTACGTTTTGATAAATATTTTTAAACATTTTTTTTTACTCTACGAAGAAATAATATGTTTGGAACGAAATATATAAATTTTCTGATATCGACGTTTGTATTTTGTGCCGCTGCAAAAACATCGTTTTGAGCGTAGTATTTCTTATTTTCAAGACACAAAAAAAATTGTTGAATCTTTGTTTTATTTGATTCGAAGTTTTTTTTTGAAGTTTGCAGCGTCAAAAATCTTTGGAAAAAAATAGAGAGAATTTATGCAAGCTCGGTTTTCGGTACCTCGTGCTTTATAGAGGGAATAGAGCGGGAAGGGGGGGGGGGTTGCCAAACGAGTTTTCGCGCCATCTTGACTAACACCGGCTGAACTTTCTTTGTCCCTTTTTCCCTCTTTTATTTTTCGGTCAGCCAGGCCGAGTGTTACTGGAGATTGCTGGACGTCGGCCAACCATTTTTCTTTTCCATCCCTCTCGCAACGATGAACGAAGAAGAAAAAAAAACGAAAAAAAAAAAAATAGACACAAAAAACAAAAACAAAAAAAAAAAAAAAAAAAAAAAAAAAAAAAATAGATACGCAAAGAAAAAAAAGGGGGCACGAGGGAAAAAGTTGAACGAACCCGTGGTCGTCACGGCGCAGGAGAAAAAAAAAGTAGTGAAACGAGAAGGACCAATGGAGGAGAAAAAAAAGAATTTGCTGACTAGTACAGGCTCGGAGTGACGAGGAAATCACTCGTGTGTGTATTTCGAGCGGTGATTCGCGGCTGGACGCACCAACGGGGCCCCGATCTTTCTTCGATAAAATTCTGCCGTGTCGATCCGTAGCCTCCACAGCGTAAAACACGGCCGATCCTATGGGGAGATGTGATATGCTTTTAAGTGGTGGAATTGACCCCATCCGCGGGCTTCCGATTGCGGCGTTGACGTTCCACTCAAGGGCTAAGCCAAGCGTTCCGTGACGCTCCATTTTCTTCTTCACGTTGGCTCGTGCTTTTTTTCAACCCTCACGGATCGTTCGCATCCTCTTATGGGTGTATATATCTTTGTATATGTTTAGAAAGCCTCGTATCATTTTTTTTTTTGATTGGCTATGCTCAAGCCCCAGGTCCCGAAAAGTAGGGTAGGTTTTAACATTTTTTTTCCCTCGGAAGTATTGGTCCGTCGGGGATAAGATTTGACAGACAGGGAATATATAATCTTGTTGGAGGGTAGTTTTTTTTTCATCCTTGAATATTGATAAATAATGGAGTTATTATTGTTGAAAGAATGAGTCGTCGTTGCGCAAGATCTAAGAAGTAGGGATGTTTTCAATATTTTTTCCCGACGAAAGTATTGGCCTGCCAGAGGTGGGGTTTTGGAGATAGTTGATGCATAATCTTGTCTGAAGACAGTATTTTTTTAATTGAAAAACATTCATAAACAATTGAGTTATTATTGTTCAAAGAACTGGTCACCATTGTGCCAGATTCGAGAAGTAAGGTTGTTTTCTTTTTTTTTTCCTGACGGAAGTTTTGGCCGGACAAGGATGGAGTTTTGGAGATACTTGATGCATAGTCTTGTCCGAGGACAGTATTTTTTTAATTCACAAATATTCATAAATAATGGAGTTATTCCTGTTCGAAGAAAGTCCCAGTCGGGGTCGTTTGTCGTAGTGCAATGGCCAATTTGAACCTTTACAAAAATCGTCATGATTTCACGAATTTTTGAAATATTTGCAAAATCCTAGTTGCAAATTAAAATAAAAACTTTACGCTATAAATACGTGCAATGAAAAAAATATATTTTTTGAATTTCGATTTTTTCGAAAACCTCCAAATTTATGGTCATATATTCTTTTTTACTTAACAGAATATCGAACACCGTTTCAACTTTCGTCGCACTGAATTTTTTCGTTTACTTTTGTGTCCCCTCGAGTTTTCATCCCCTTCGTCGAAGCCCCGGGAAAAATATGTAATCAGCACTTTTGCGTGTTAGAAAAGTACCGAGACGAAAAAAAGTGACATTCGTCCCTCAAAAGTCAAGTTTATCTGTCCCTTCCCTTTTGCATCTTTCTCCCTCCCCATTGTTGAGTAGATCGGAACCGTGGATAAATGCGAGGGTGGGGGATTGTGGAGGAAAAAAAACTGAACCCAGTCATCCTAAGGCCTGACGTCGGGTCGCCCGAACGATTCGTCTCGTCCTTTAAGTAGACGAAATCGAGGAGGGTGCAGAGTCGACAATTTTTTGGGGTTGGAGGAGCCAAAAGTGTCTGGGAAAATAATTGGAGAGAAAAAGAAATAGAGGGAGGCAAATACGAAGATAAAAAAGATACCAAAAATGATTTTAAAAAGCCAGGCTCTGAGAAAATAAAAATGAAACGTACAGATAAACAATTTGTTAAAACAATAAATATTAAATACAAAACAAAAAAATAGGAGTCATAAAATAAATTAGTAATAAAAAAAATATATGAAATTATAAAGAAAAATCATGAAAAATAGAGAAGTAAAAATGAAAATAAAAGAATCTGATATAATTCGAAAACACAGGAACAAAATAAAATGTAAAATAAAATAAGAAAAGTATTATCAAGGGAATAAAGATAAAAAATAATGAAAAAAAGAAAACATCTTAAATAAATAGAGAATAGAAAAAGATAATGAAATATGAAATGAAACAAGGAATTCTTACAAGAATAATAAATCTGACAATAATTAATACGAAAATATCTGTTTTTGATGAATATAAGGGAGGTTACGTTGAAGGGTAAAAAATGAAAGGTATGTGAGATTGAGTGCTTGACTCATTAATTAACGACTTAATTATGACTCGGTCATGTGCACTAAGGGGAGAAGGGAGATGGCTAGTGGGCAAGAGAAACAAGGAGTCCCAGCGAGACAAAGACTCGAAAAAAAAAAAAAAAAGAAAAAACGTTGTGCACCCTGCCAGGGGCGCTGTAACTACTTCTTTTGTCCCCATTCCCTTTCGGCTTTGTTCCCCAGCCTCTGTCAACCCTGGGAGAACGCCGACAATTCGTCGTACACCTGAGGAACCTGAAGGCATCTACCAGCAGCGACGTCGCCCACTCGGAGGCCATCTTTCTCACTGTTTCGTGTCAACTCTGTTGCACCCCCTTTCGACCCCTCGTTAGGATCGTAATGGCGCCCTAACCACCCTCCGTCCTCCTCCGGAGCCCGAGGGTGAGCCTGAAATATTAAGATGGTCAAATAAAGCGAGTCTTCGTAGGGGGTGGAAAAATGAGGGTGGAAAATGTGGGACTTTGAGTACAGGGGGTTGTAAGGTAGAATAGTAAGAGTAAAGGGATGCATTCGTCGTTTTATTTTATCCTGATTAATCAATGGTGCTAATTAGAGAAAGACGCGATAATTCTCCTGCCATAGTTTTCGTTCCAACAACGAAAGAGGGGTTGGGGGTTAAGCAGGGGTTGTTTGGGTTCAGGATGGTTGCCGATACGCCAGGATGAAACGTGTGCCGAAACACGGAGTAAAAAGAATTGAAAAAAAGTGCTGCTCGCTTGAAGAGCCCGAGGGGGTTGAAAAGGGGTAGGAAACACCCTGGGGTAGCTTTCCCGAGGGCCTTACCCTCCTGTCTTTTTTTTTTTTAATTTCCTTCACCTTCCTTTCGTTCTTTACGAGAACGCGGACGTTAAGGGTTGCAGGACTACGAATAGGGGTTGCAAACGCCGGGGGGGATGAAATCGAAATTTCGCAGATTCTACATGTGTCCAATAATTTGAGTTAATATCAAGAGAGAAAGAGGGGAGAGAGAAGAAGTCATTGTTTGTTTTCCTCTTCTTACAACCCTTATTTCACCCCATTTCAATCTATATTTTTACAACCCTTCGTAATTTTTCTCCCTCATGTCTGATGCACCCAAACAATTTTTTTGTCGCTCACTGGGCTTGGCTTTGCACACTTTACTATTTCTAACATTTTTTTTCTATTTATTTTTTTTTATCCCATTCACGAAAAGGGCAGAGGATGGAGGGGGTGAGTCGAAATTGAAAAGAGAATTTCGCGAAGGTCTCGGGCATTTTTCAACTGGCCAGCTAATGGCCGGCCATTTGTAGCGAAGCCTTTGGCTGCCAGAAAACGAAATTGCTCTTTTTGTCTTATCTTCGACCTACCCCTTCTTCAGGGGAGGACTAGGGGCGTTTCTTGGAGAAATCCTTGTGGATTCATCGTCGAAGCATCCTCGGCCATGTTAGTCTTCGGAAAACTTCCTGCGCACTTTTCTTTTTCTTTATTTACGAAAAAAAAAACCAAGCCAGATGAACCGAGAGGAAAATGAACCATGGCAATCCCATTTTTTCCCTTCCTTTCGCAAGCTCATGAACGGAGGGTTGGAACATTGAGAGTCAGCGAGAATTCAGCCACGATAAGCCGTCAACTTCCGGTCGAGTGGCTGTACAGCTCTCGGTCGTAAAAAAGATCATTTTTTGAGTATTTTTACTTGTTCGAATAAAAATGAATTTTTTAACTAGAAGAAATTGTTTAAATTGAATAACTAGAAAAATATTCTCTTTTGTCAATTGGATACATAAACATCGAAAAAAATAATAACTTTTGAAAAACAATTTTCCTCAATTCAATTTTTGGCGAACGTATTTCAAAAATGAATTTTTTGAAAAATTATTAAAGCGCTATTAAAAAAAAACTTCAATATTCAAAATAATTGAAATCATACCAAATGAAAATTTCAATTTTATATAAACTATACAGTTTTCGTTTTCTAAAAATATTTCATTTTTTGGAGAATGAAAATATTGTAAATAATAAAAAATCATATTTTTTTTGGGAATAATTTGACTTTTGTTGCGTGTTGTACTTTTTAAATATTTTTTAAAATAATATTATTATCAATGTTTCCTCGGGGATTCGGTAAAAATATAGGGGTGGGTATTTTGTTTTTATGAAGCGGAAAGAGAAGCAACGATTTTACCGAACGAGGAATAACAGTAACGGGCGCGATTGGGGCTTATTAAACGTAATTATCCGACGATCAAGCGGTACCGAAAATGTGTGAGGCAATAGGAGCTGATCCACGGCGAGGGTGGACTCGCGTAGAAACAGGACAGGAAGAAAAGTACACTGTACAGCCGTGTGTGTAAACAATGATAATGAGTGGCGAAATGTCGGTTCGTATATCGCTAAAAAGTGATTAAATGTACCATTACTCTCAGCGTTGTAATAAAATTATTCAATATTCCATCCGGCAACGAATAATCCTCGGCGTAAATCTGTTTTTAGATGATTCCCCTTCGTATTAATAAAATAACGTCTTTATTTCGTAAATCTATTAAAAAAAAAAGTTTTATTGCAATTTTCTTTCCTAAAATTCATCGATCTTTTTTTCATGTCCCAACCAGTAATAAAAATTAAATATCAAAATCAGTATTTCTGAAAAATAAGAAAAAATTACAAAACTTGTAAAAAAAGTTATTCGTTTGTGAGATTACTTTCAAATTTCCAGAAATCTTCGAAAATATGTGGAAAACGTTTCACAATAAGAAAATATTTATAAACGAATAGAATATTACTAATTGAATGGATGAAACATTAATGAATATCGTTTACAGTGATTTTGCCTCATCAATAGTATATATCAATTAATCGTGTAACTTATTATTTTTTATATACCTAAATATAATAAATATGAACAAGGATAAAGAAAATCATAAATTTCATTGCTTTACAAAAGCTAGTAATAATTCATAATTTTTTTCCAATCCCTTCCTATTCTTTTATGCGCCGAGTAAATAAAGATGATTGTAAAAAGCGTTAAAAAATATGAAAAATGCACTCAACAATAAAAATAATTAAGCAAATGACAATTGAAAAATAAAAATTAATCAAACATTTTTTCAAAAAAATTGAGTGGTCGTTTGATGTTGAGGAGAATAGAGAAAAAGAATTGCGAATAATGTTACCCAATATGGTATCAATACCCAATATCGCTAATGGCCTTTCGTGAAATCAATTTGCCATTTAAAAATTGCCAAATTTACCAATAACTGCTATACTCTCTCTTTTCATTCTCGCCTCTCTTAAATTCGTTCATTTTTTTTTTCATATTCATTATCACGAAGCTTTCGGAACTTGAACAACCCTCGACGTGCACGCACCCGCGACTCGAGTGTGCATCTGGAAAAAATCCATATTCATGTTTTTTTAGTTGCTCGCGCATGGATCGCAGGTACTCGAGAAAACTAGGCTGTCTACGTATATATACGTCCGTTTGCATAAATATATTTATATATCGGAAGGTTTATTACGGACACGTGGGTGGATAAGAGAGCGTGAACTTTTCTTAATTATCTCAACGCTCTCGTTTTTTGTCCTTGTCACATGGGCGGTAAAATGGTATGAATGCATTTCGTAACATGCCAGAATTTTAATTGCTTGCTTTTTTTTGCATGATAAGCGTACGGAGATACGATTTTTTGTTCGTTTGTAAATCACGAATTCGATGTCGCATGCGTTATAGGCTTTTTGCTAACGGATAAATAAATACTCTCGTTTTTACGAACTAAGTGAATTTCGAACCCAAAAGTACGAAAAAAAAGATCCATTCATTTTTGCCCATTTGCGTAGAGATTTTGTCTCTCGTCATAATTAATTATTTTCTATAAAAAAACTAAATAACATTATATTGTTATATTTATTATAATATTATTTTGATAATAATATATAATATAATATCATCGCGTTTAGCAAAATTGAAATATTATCATAATTATTATTATCGTAGTGATTTTTACTATTATAGTCATTGTTATAATAACATTATACTACATTGCAATATTTATTAGAATCCTACAATATCATATTATTATTTTTATAACAATATGTAAATTAGCAGAATTTGAATAATATCTATTATAACAATAATAATAACGAATAACAATCGTATTATCACATCTATCGTAAACATTAAAACTTATTGCACTTCACGTCACGTTTTATCATAATCCATATATAATTGTCCTTCATAAACTATTTACATAATCCCACGACAAAAACATCGAGGTATTTGAATGTGAGAGTTCATTGCAAGAATTGGTTTTCAATGACATCTGTTTTGATAGCTGATTTGAACTTTTTTTTCGATCATGTTTTCTTAATGCCTCCTCTTCCCCCCCCCCCCCCCGCCTTTTACAACCCGTGGCGTCCAAGGCTGCATTTAACACCGAATGATGATACGTTGCAATACACGAATGCGTAGGCCGAGTGCAGCTGCAGGAAATTCAGGAGCGCGACCGAATACAAATTAATTCCATCATTAAAGTGCATATTCCGATGATGTATGGGCGCGTTGGGCCACACGTCGTCTGCTGCAGAAACCAATCAATCGTGTATTATTCATCGATAACGTCAGACCCCTTGATGCTTCCCTGCGCAGCTCTATTGCTCTCCTTGTCTTCACCTAACAATATATATATATATATATGTATATATATATATATATATATATATATGTAGGATATGTGCTGGATAACATGGTGTGCTATGTATGGTGCATTGCACCCACCGAAGCCCTACAATTTCCGATGATTGTCAGGAGCTTCGATTATCTTGCACAAAGAAGAGCTTTCTTACATGTCATCGCGAGAAGTCCCTGAATATAACGAGAAAAAATATCGTGAGTGAGTTAAGTGGTGGCAAATAACAAGGAAGGAAGGTCAATAATATCGAAGCGTTGAGAGGTTCAAGTGGAATGTTATTCTGATGGGCGATTAAAGGCATTGAATTCAATGGAGAACGTGTAATTGATCGCAATGATAGGAAACGTTTGATGACTGGTGACCACCAAAAGGGCTAAACATTTAACAGCCTTTCAGCGTGACCTGATATCGCGGTGGGTTGTGGGAGCGCGGGTGCTCCCCAGAATGACTCTCAGCAGGCCAGATTATACCGTCCATTGCTTGGAGTGATGTATCGACGTCGATGCCACGGTCCGGTAAAATAGTCTCCACCAGATACCCGGATGGAATTCGATTAAGAGACGTATTACGCGGTATTGAATTTCCCAAAAGCTAGTTGGGTTACTTTGGGAAATGGAATACAGAATTTCGCGAGGGCCCCGCCGCGCGTATGCGGGTTCGATAGATCGTGAATTTCTGAAGAGAAAAGTCCTCATCCGTATTTCTCTCCGATGCGCCGTTGTCGAGATATCGGTTAATCAGTTGTAGCCAATACCGATGGGACGGATTGCGGTAAGTGGGAGGCGATGCGCGCGCAACGCTAAGCCAGGCTCCGCCCACTTAACGGGTCAAGCGCATCGGATTGGCCGTTATTAGTTTCTCGATATCTAAGTAACGGTGCATTGTAGAGAAAAATGGATAAGGACTTTTTTGTTCGTAATGTCGTGATTTATCTACTTCTCGAGTACGTAGGTTCAGTTAATTCGATTTAAGCTTTCGATCGTGGCGATACATCTGGAAGTTCGTTGTATCAAAACACGTGAATTCTCACACGTAGGTATTGACACGAGGTATCGACTGATGTATACGAATTGCATCTCTGGTGTCGATAGCGTGTGTATAAAACGCCACATACACTCTATGGATAAGGATCTGTTGTGAGGGCTTCAAGTGGGTCTGTTGAAAGTTCACGCTACGAAACTAGATCCATCACTCGTTGGGTAACAACTCTTAGCTCGGCTGTCGGTATATCTGTAGATTTTCTGGGATAACAAATAGCTGCCACAACTCGTAAGTCTCGTTCAAAGTAGCTTCAAGCTTATTGCCAATATGGATCATCTTTCCGCGAGAGATTCGAATCGCTGGAGTGGGGCTACTACGGGGTAGATCAATATGGGTCGCCTCCCTCCTGGTTTTCTGGTAAACCGGTAACGGATATTCGCTGGAACTCCATTTCTTTGTATACCCGCAAAACACTTTTTACCATGGAGTCTCTTAGCTCATGTATTATCAGTGTACTCCCAAAAGAATCGCCCAATGTTGAACCAGCTCAAAGGCCATTTTGACTGATAAACATCGTTGAAGTACTTAAAACCCAAACACACGTACGTGCCCGTACAATGGCTGCTGGCTTGTAACGGCAACTGGGTAAGCATACAACAAACTTGGAACACGACCCGCACCGAAAACTCACCCTACATATCCATTCCACGCCCCTGTGGAGTAAGGCTATAAACCGTGACCGGAAATTTAATGTTCACGACGAAGCACAGTGGGTGGTGGCTCGACGGTACATACCTGGAGCGTCTCTGCCTAGAAATCATTTAAGCTGTTACCTTCCAGAGGACTTGGATCAAAATGATTAAAACTACTTCTGCACTTTTGACTTTGTGACCTTCATCGATCTTCCTCCATAAGCTGTCTAAGGGAGTCTCCAGAGGCTTCAACGCCTTATGACAGTGTCCAACAAGGACCCTGGACAACTTCCGTTCGATGTGAGCTTTCAAGCTCGAACCTGGTAATTTCCATAATCCACCTAGTCGTTTAACGGACCAACTTTGGTGTCGCGGTGACAACGCGAACATGACGTCAGGTCTCAAGTGGTTGAAATTCCGCTAGGCTGTTACAGACACGTTGTCATTATCACTGACTACCTACCAGGCTCGGAATAAAGTCTGCATAACCCTAACACGCTTCCAAGGAGAAACTAAAGCGTCGAAACGCCTCCGGTTCTTCTTAGAGGGTGTTGCCGTTTCGTTCGCTGTTACCAGGCCACGTTCGTCGTCGGCTTGGCGACGTAACTTTAGCAAGAGCAAACCAAGGAGAGTTTTGAAGTGGTTGACTGAGAGAGAGAGAGAGAGAGAGAGAGAAGGAGCGAGAGAGGAAAGGGGCCAATTGAGAGAGGCAAAGCCTGGTGGGGGTGCAGCAGCAGGCGTTGTAACGGAACGGAGTTATTGCGCTTGGTGCAACACTCCAGCCTCGTAAATATCTGGTACGTCCGACAGCCATTTCCCTACCGAGCTTATACGATTCGTCAGTAGCACGGCTGCCCAACAGTCGCGGATGCAGTTAGAATTGGAACCGCCAGCTGGAACCTTACCCACCGATGAGCTCCAGGAATAAATTCACAAGGATAAACTGGATGATGGTGGAGCTTCACTTGTATACATAATTTACTCTCGATCCTAGAAAAGTTGCGCCCCAGACGCATCCGGTGATCACTTCTTACCTTCTAACTTCCGACCTTCTCGCCCCCTTTCCATACTGGCTTGCCGCTGGCTCCACCCAACCCAGACTTGCCTCAGGAGCCGACGTCAACCGGATAAGTAGGCGAAGCTTCGACGAGAGTTGGAAACGGATACGACGACCAAGCAGCAAACGCACAGCAGCCTCCAAACTTTTTAATTACATCACACAGCTACTCGAGAATGATCCACCTTGCGCAAGGACATGCGTCAGAAGTTCCCCCATGACAATGAAGCTACTTGAGGATGTGTTTTAATGGTCTTCTGCACTGGATTATACCGAGGGCTAAACTGGTTTGGAGGACTCCAGCCTGACAGTTCATGGGTTTGACTAATACGTCGTAGTCTTCAGAGCTGTCTGCCCCGGCATCTGACATTAGCGATTTCAAAAAGGTCGTCGTTCTGATTTGTCACATTTGGAAGAACATTCTAGGTCTTTTGGATCAATTGTTTTGATGGGAATCCTCTTGATCACTGAGCCGTTCAGGCAACAATCTTTTGTTGACTCATGTGCAAGTTTCATTGGCAATCAAAGTGACAAGTCAGCGATATGTGTTGGTTTTTCATTGGAAACGCTGGATCTTGAAGCTTTGGTCGGTTGTTTGGCTTCGAGTATGGCCTGTTTCAGGTCGTTTGAAGAGGGTTCGTCTCCAGCTTGGTTCAGGTCGATGCAATTAGAAATCTAACGAGCTGATCAGCTACCATTGCTTACACTATCGCATAGTTGGATACCGTTGATACCCAGCAATGCCAGTCGGTTTTTTCAGACGTTGAATTTCGAAGCTTTGGATCAAAGACTCGCTTGGCTTCGAGGGTAGCTTGCCTGAAGCTTACTCGGATCGTTCAACATGGCAGCTGTACCAAGTGCCTTCATCAACCTTCCGGTGCACTTCCATTGGAACATTGGGATTGCCTTTAGGTCTTGTTTCAGGTCAACGCGATCAGCGGTGAAACGAGGTCACCAGTTTCCAATGCCGAATGTATCCACCAATAGGGTCAAACGCCAAGTGATCAATGACAGTTTCGCAATTCCAGGTTCCTTCACGAACGATCCAACAGCTTTAGTAGTCCCAGGAAGCTTTAAATCTTGGCTCGAGTGTTCCCCAGGTGCCCGGAGAAGATTTCTCCCGTAAACAAGTCCGTCTGGAGATTTTCGTTAAGATTTAAGCATCTTGCAGTGCATCCGCCAGGGGGGTGTAGCCTCCAACTCGTTTCTACCTATCGCTGGTGCATCTACCATGAATAAATGAGCTGGCCTTGTTGCCGCATTTCCTCCAGGTCGTAAAGAAGACTCTACCAGTTTCTTCCAACATCCCTGGGGCATAACCCGGTAGCAAATCGCAACTACGGACTCGGCAAAGTGACCCGGACGTCAAACGTCGTCCGATCAGGAAAACAACGTTGAACGCTCTCGCCCGAGTTATCCGCTGATGACAACGCGCGTTGACTTCCGGTACTGTTGGTACGCGGACCAGGGGGGTTGGAATTTACTGACCTCGACGATATTGAAGCTTTTCCAGGCTTCCGGCATGACTCGAATTCCAAAAGCGCGCACACATACACACACATACTATCTTAATATCATTCTGGGACAAAAATCCTTGGGATTTTTTCAAAACTATGCGTCACTGCAAGCTCATCCCCGTGTTCTTGCGCCGCCAACGATCAAGGGCCAAAAGCTCAACATACGGAATACTTCGTCAGTCCACATTTGCACCCTTACAGCCTGAGGGTGACGAAAGCTTGCGGCGAGAATGCCACCAGGAGGTCGGGGCTACCAACCCCACCTACCCTTCGAGAAATTCTCATGGAAAGGGATGTCCCACCCTCTAACAACCCGGTCGCGACTAAAAGCATTCTAAATTACGTTCGAATGGGCTTGCCGAGCCGAGCGTACCGTTCTCAAGAGCAGCTAAAGAAAAAGAAGCGGAAAACGGGAAAAGCTCCACTGAAGAATGTACGTACGTATATAGATATCGGCATGAATACATATGTATACCCCAAGGGGTATATATGCAGCTGATTTAATCGGAGGAGGCTCTGGACCAGCTGGAAGACTCGAGGACGGTACCCCAACTTCTAGGGATTCAAGGGAGCGAGCTTTTTCGACCTGGCGACTGTATAAGTGAATATGGAAAGAAGAACGAGGAGGGAGAAGAAAAAAAAAACAGCAGTTAGGGCTTGGTTGCTGTTTGAGGAATTTTCCACCCCAGATCCTTCGGGAGTGGATGTAAAAGGCGCCCGGAAGTTGGATGTCAACAGCTGCAGGCCAACTTCGGGGGGGATAAAGATGCGTTCAAATTTCGACACGAGCCAATAGAACGAATTTCTGGCAAGCTTGGCAGCCAAGGTTATCTTGATCGAAGAGGATGACCTTGACTGTCATATTCGTCCTCTGAATCGATACTTTCACTTTGTTTTCAAATGCTTTTCCGATTCGATTGAAAATTCAACCTCAATGATTTTTGTTTTTAATCGTTTGCTCTTACAAGTGTTATCAGTGTCGAGACAGATGCACAGCTGACAAGGAATTGCCGCGCGTGAAATTATTCTCCTTTTGCGAACCTCTCGTCTACGTAAGTCAGTCAAAGGAGCCACAATCTCTCGGGGCCACAGGATTACCCTGTCGTCTTAACAAGTGATACCTTATCCTTGCCCTTTGTCCTTCCTCCTGAAGATCCTCACGCTTCAGTCACCCTGCGTGATCCAACCCCACCGAGACCTAGACACTTTCTCATCCCTTCCCAGCGACACGTACTTACGTCATTATCTCGCGAGCACAGATGTCTTCATACCCAACCAAACCCTTGACCTCCTTACACCCCGATGTCTCGAGAAATGCGCACGGGGCACCCGGAACAAAAAAAAACACATAATCGTCTAAGCTATGGATACTGCACATCGAATTTTCACGATCATTTTTTATCTTCAACCTCTTGTCTTTTTTACTCATTTCATTTTGTACTCATCAGCCATTTTTTATTTGATTATTCGGGTTTTAATTGTTTTTAATTTTTCGTATAAACGATTGAATTTAATTCGATTTTATGGATTTTTTCGTTTGTTTGGGTTTATGGATTTTTGGCTTTTTTTTTCATGGACTCTTTCGGTTTATTCAATTTTTTCGTTCTGGATAGTTGGACAGAAATAGAAAAGGTTACGAGACTGCGATGGTAACGAATTCAATCTTGATAATCCTTTTCGATAATTTCTCTTTTTTTTTCTTTAGTTTTATGTTTTTTGAGATTTTATTTTTTCCTTTATACATATTTTTATACATCATGCGTTTTTTGTTGATACTTCATATGATTTTATATACCCGTGTTGCAAAGTTGTTTTTTTTTTTATTATTTCTTTCCATCTTTCATTTGAATATTATTTTACATATTTTTTACACATTTTGTATTTCTGAATTCTTTGTATATCCTGTGACCTCGTAAACTAAACGTTTTGAAAATTTTCGTCAGATTGTTCGATTTGACTCTTGTTTTCTCGTGTACTTTTTTTTCGAAAATTTGTCATCACTATTTACAAAGCTTTCAGAGTTAAATCGATTGATCGATCATCGATCAAGGTCATCCAAGTTTTCACATTAAAACGCCCAACTACACGGCGAAGTTTTTGATTGTCGTGTCGTTCAGGGTGACTAAGCCAAATTAATATCAATTCTACTTTCCTGAGGGTAGAATTTTTGGGAATCCTCCTACTCCCTCCAACCCCTAAAATCCACAATGGAAAATTGATTAATCAGTCCAAAGCCGTTGATTAATTCTTCTTCGCGTCAACTTTTAGGCGTCGTGGGTTCGTAAGATCCCGGACGAGTCTTGCGGCCACCGAAAAGTGAGCGAGACGAGAAGAGAATGGGGGACATAGGGCGAGAGAAAAGTTGGACAAAGGATCGAGCTTAAGCCCTCCCTTGGGAACTTTTGTGATCCTGACTCGAAAAAAAAAAAGAAAAAGATAGACTCAAAGACACCCCATCGGACAAAGGAAAATAAAAAAAGCAAAAAAAAAGTTCAGCGCCCTCGTACGTTATAATCTGGTATGAGAAAAAAGAAAAACGAAAGTGCTTTTCGTCGTCGTTGCATTTTTTTCCTTTTTTTTATTTTTGTAATTTTCCTTTTTACCAAAATCACCAGAGCAGCCTTTTTTGATTTTTTTTTTAACGAACAACATAATAAGTTTAATGATAAAACAACCATCAAAATATACATAAAAATGAAGAACTATTTGCATTAACAAATATTTTGTATTTCGTTTAACTCAATTAATTTCCAGGATTTTTTTTTTTTGGAAAATACTGCTCCAAGTAAAGAAACAAAAGTCGTTACGTATTAATTCGGAATAAAATTCCGATTCGGAAGAGAAGTCGATGAATAAAAAAAAGACTGACAAAATGTTGCTGCGGTGAGAACTGATATGAGAATTTGATAGGCCATGTTCCGCATCGTCTGGATCAGATCCGAAAATGTGCTGACCTCATTATTTTTTTTCCTCTCATTCCCGCTCGTCTGCAAACCGCCTGAGCGGAGCACATGGGGTTGAACAGAAGAGGGATGAAGGGATGAAAAAAAGGGAATTTCACGTGTGTGTGTGTGTGTGTGTGTGCACCCTTATCTGGCGTTACGGTCCATTTTCCACGACCAGCCAGGCTCACGAAAGGTCCTAAATGTACGTCCGAACATTACGAGCCCGCCTGGCATCAACCACCGAAAGAAAAAAAAATCATTCTACGAGGTAAAATCCATCCCTTATCCGAACACGTACGTGATACGTACGAAAAACGCCGTTCGTTATATCCGGTTCAACGAACGAAAAAAACAACAAATAATTCTGAAAATGTTTTCAATTAATTTATAATCGTTTGGGTTTGATTAGGTTTAATTTCATTAATCTATAATTCAATTTTAATTACTTTATAATTTTTTGGGTTTGTTTAGGTTTAATTTAAGTAATCTATAATTCAATGTCAATTAATTTATAATTGTTTTAAAGATGATTTCCGACGACAACGATAAATCAACGATTGAAATAACCTAGTGATAATAATTTTGTTTAGTTTGTTACATCATGTACACTACCACTCAACAGTTTGGATACACCAGTCGATATTTTTTCGCGCACTTAAAGTTTGATAACTCTGCCAAAAAAAAAGATATTCGAAAATCCAAAGCGGCATTTTAAAGAAGATATATCAGGCTTCAGTTTACTGTATTTTGATATTTCTTCAATTTTTTTTCTACCCGGTACCGATTTTCGTACGCGGCCGTTTTTAGGCCTTTTTTCGACCTTCGCAAATCCGGCGCCGGTTCTAAGAAATTTTTTTTATTTTTTTTTCACTCAGAAAAACTTGAAAGAGCACACAGAAGCTCCATATAGCTTTTTTAAAAAATTTTTTGCGATTTTTTTTTGGGGGAGTTATTTCATTTTTTGCCAAAAACGACAAATTTTGCAAAATTCAAAATAACCCAAGAACGACCCAGTTTGCTCGAATGAACAAAAAACTTTTGGATTGCAATACCGCATGCGGAGTTCGTAATTCTCGTTCGTCGACGTCGAGACGTCGAAGGGAATGATTACTAACGAGGACCAGCGGTCTCTATCCGGCGGATGTTCCCGGTCAATCAAGCCCTGGGTATCTAAGGCTGAACGCTAATATTGATGTTGTAGATTAACAAAATATCCGTGCGCTTTAAACATGCCGGTATTCCACCGAGAAATCCCTTGGTATCCCCTCCCCTCAACCCCTCGTTGCTGGTACATTGCAGCATTATTACTGCAATTGTACGGTTGGATTCTCGTGACGGATGCAGTCTCCCCCTCCAGCCACGAAGGGGAGGGGGTACCAAAATTTCGCTCTCTAAATCCCCCACCTGTAACGTTAGGGGGTTGAAACTCGTCATTTTCTCTCTCTCCGGCGACTGGGTACATTAAAAAAAAAACAGATTAAAAAAAATACTTTTTTCTTTTTCACTTTCTGACGCGTGTGACACGATATACATTTTTTGGGCGATCTCAAGCGTGACGTGAACGAGACTCGCATGGCGCGTTTCCGTCAAAATAATTGAGTAACGCAAGTGAATTATCGAGTCACGTTTCCCGAGGTGTCTAGACGATCTAAAAAAAAAGCTGGCAAATATGGATAGACGTTGAAAAATGTACGAATCTGTTGCAACGGAAGGGTAGAAAACTCGAGAGAGTGGCTTCGATTCGATTTCAGGCATTTCTACAGGTTGACCTTGGATCCTGCCAAGGTTAACGTTTCTTCATCTCGATTCTCGGTTTTCCTCACTTTACTCTATGGTTCTGTACTGTGCTCTACTCTACTCTACTCTGCTCTGTTTTGCATTACTTTACTCTACTCTACGCTGCTCTACTTTACTCAGGCCTGCTGTGCTCTACTTTACTCAGCCCTGCTGTGCTCTACTTTACTCAGCCCTGCTGTGCTCTACTTTACTCTACTCGGCTCTACCTTGCTCAGCCTTGTGGTACTCTACCTTACTCTACTCTGATCTGCCTTGCTCAGCCTTGCTGCACTTTGCGCTAATCTGTCCTGCTCTACTTTACTCAGCCCTGCTGTACTCTGCTCTACTCTACCCTGCTCTACTTTACTCAACCCTGCTATACTCTGCCCTGCTCTACTTTACTCAGCCCTGCTGTGCTCTACCTTACTCTACTCTGATGTACCTTACTCAGCCTTGCTGTACTCTATTCTACCCCGCTCTGGTTTACTCAGCCCTGCTGTACTCTACTTTATTCTACCCTGCTCTACCTTGCTCAGCCTTGCTGCACTTTGCTCTACTCTGCCCTGCTCTACTTTACTCAGCCCTGCTGTACTCTGCTCTACTTTACTCTATCCAGCTCTACCTTACTCAGCCTCGCTGTACTCTACTTTTACTCTGCCCCGTTCTACCTTACTCACCCTTGCTTGCACTCTACTTTTACTCTACCCTGCTCTACCTTACTCAGCTTTGCTTGTACTCTACTTTTACTCTACCCAGCTCTACCTTACTCAGCCTTGCTTGTACTCTACTTTGCTCTAACCTGTTCTACCTTACTCAGCGTGGCTTGTACTCTACTTTAATTCTACCCTGTTCTACCTTACTCAGCCTTGATTGTACTCTACTTTAATTCTACCCTGTTCTACCTTACTCAGCCTTGCTTGTACTCTACTCCACTACACTCTAGTTAACTGAGCCCGGCTCTACTCTACACTGCTCTACCCTGCTCTACTCTGCCCTAGTCGCCTCCACTCCACTCTACCTCGCTTCATAAGATGTGATTATTTTATATCGCTGTACCAGATAATTTTTCACGCAAACAATAAAGTCACTAATTCTCGTGAAAAAACGTGGGTGAAAACGAAGTAACGTTTTTGGGAAACGATGAAATAAAAACGTCCATGAAACGAGGAAGACTCTTTTAGTACACACGATACACAATGCGAAAGCTCTTTCGCGTGGGATTAATGTCTTCGTGTTTTAGTTATGGGCAAGACGGGAGGAAAAGTAATCAGGAGGCTATTTTTTTTTTCCATTCGTGTTCGTCGTTGTATCATGATCTACGAACATAATACCGCACTGCCGTGCTTAATATATCGAAAACTGAGAGAACAACGCTGAGAAAACGGCACCGGAAGTATTTATCTTTTTTTTTCCCCTGGATCTCTTCTTCATCCCTCGCATTCCCGAGTTATTTTCGGATGCTCTCCGGGGAGTGTACTTACATTAATATATCTATACACGAACAGTCGAGCAGGGACACGCATGTGAGGAACATCCGGAATGCCACAGTTAAGCCCCTATGAACGCGACGTCCGCAAGAAGGCAGGAAGAATACACCGAGGCTTTTCTCCCTTTTTTTCTCGTTTTTCCCCCCCCCCCCCCATTTTCCCCCTCGCCCCTCGTAGCCCACACACTTTCATCCCTTTCGCCAGACACACATTTCAGCTTTCGCGAAAATCACGTGTACGATGTGTACCCCGCAGACGGAATCCGTCTGACGTAAAGTCCTGAGCGAGAACGTCAGTTTCACATTTTACGAAACAATTTTTCTCACCGCCCCTTCGTGGCAGGAGAAAAAGACGGGCGTGAACCGACGGGGAATTGACTCGCCCAGAACATAAGACTCCTCGTTTCCTTCTGTGATACGCTGATTATCGTAAAAAAAAAGAATTATTATCGTAAAAAAAAAAGAAAAAAAAGAAAATTGCGAGGAATTCTCGTGGCTCGAATCGAAGAAGGTTTCAACGTTTAGGGGTAGTGTATGAGATATATTCTTTCCCGGAATGTGTTTCTATTCGAAGATTCATTTTTAAATTCGTGTTCGAGGACTGTTTGTTTTTTTTTTAGTGTTATTTTGGATTGTGTTTATAGAGGTGTTTTTTTTACGTTTCGGTGAATTATTATTGTGGAGTTTTGGATTTATTTGGTTTGTTTGCATTTATTTGGTTTGTCGTTACAAATTTTCTGGAGTTTCGGAAAAATTCATGGAAGATAACTTTTTTTGCTCGAGTTCCAATGGTCCCTGAAATAGCTTGAATCCCTTTATTAGCTTTTTCTCGTCAAATCTATATTTACGTGGGTAAACCCTAGCAAATATTAAAAAAAAAACTGGTAAAATATTTTTCTGGAATTCCAGTACCTCCCGAATGAGTTAATATAAACATTCTTTGTAATATTTGCTCGTTAGATCAATATTTATGGCGGTACGTTCGAGCAAATAACCCAAAATATGTTTTTTGGTGGGAAACGAATATTTCGATAAAATTCTGGTCGCGGCGAGCAGAATTTTCCTAGCTTTCCTAGGAAAGCCTCTCGTTCGTGACAGATCAATATTTATGAAATATAGGACGAGGGAATTTCGCAAAAAAAACTTTGCCAAACATTAGATAACAAACAAATAGATAAGACTTAATTACTTACTCAAGTACTTAGTTACTTACTTGCTTAAGTATTTACTTATTTACTTACTTACTTAAGTATTTACTTATTTACTTACTTACTTAATTACTTACTTGATTACTTATATACTTAATTACTTACATACTTCATTACTTACTCAATTACTTACATACTTACTTACTTACTTACTTACTTATAGTTTACTCTGAAGCCCTTACGTTCATCAACTCGAATCTCCCTTTTTCGTATTAAAAAAAAAGTATCTAAAAAAAAAATAAGTTTCTTTGCAGGGTGAGTCCTAAATGAACTTTGGTGGCCCTTAAACGTAATATTGACGAGAAGAGCGATTCGGTAGTGTAACGACTCGCCAGTGGCACCATCTAGCCCTTAAGTAACCTCGAAAACTCGATGATTTCTCTCTCTCTCTCTCTCTCTCTCTCCCTTCAATTCCCTTCTCGATTTCTTCACCCCTCGTAGTTTCTTCGGTCATTTATTTTTCTTCCCCTTTGGGGGGGGGGGGGTGAACTTTTCTTCAGCCCTTGGCAACGATCGACGACATCCACCGTTGGGTATCCTTGTCCCACTCGACCACCCGGAAACGACTACAAATTGAGAACGATATAGCGTACGTCACACGTCCCCGAGACGCCTTGGAACGCGCGACCCTTTATTGTTTTTTCCCCTCGTGGCATCCCTCAACCCCCCACCCCCGCCTAGGCGATCCCCCAATCCCTCTTTTGCCATCACCCGGGGTTTCGATAACGCGATTGCCGGTAGGGCCAAAGCGGCCAAAAGCTATGAATACATTCGCACCGTAAGTCGCATTTCGACGCTGCGCGTTGCCCGCTCTGACAAATGCCCTCGTCGAGAGATCGAGGGAATTTGGGGTGGAAAAAAATACGACGAGGAAAACAGGTGAAGCTTATGGGGGACATACCGAATTTCGAACTCGTATATTCATGTCGAATTGTCGACGCAGATAATTTAATTGGCTCTTTGGATTCGTTCTCTTCAATTATTGATTATTTAATAAAATGTTATGTATGATATTAAACTAATAAGAATGATGGAAATCATTATTTATAATAATTGATAATATTATTGTTAACGGTAATTAATTAATAGTAGTAATAAAAATAATAATATATGGTCATTATTATTAACCTCAATTATTATTATTATATTATTCATTACATAATAATTATTATTCTTATATAATCTTGTATAATGCAATAAATATATTATAAACGCCCGAATATATATTTACATTTTTTTTTTCTGAAGAATTAAAGTAGAGAAAGACGTTTCTACAGAAACAAAAGATTTCAAAAAAATCCAACATTTTCCAAAGTTAGCAACGATTTGTTTCTTTCTAAATTAAAAAAAAAACTTTCGTAAAGAAATATCAATATTTAAAGAAACTTAATACGGAGTCATTTTATCGATTGTAAATAAATGAAAAATAAAATAAATAAATTTCGATAGGAATTTATTCGATGTACGTACATTTCGGAAATATTCATAAATTGCTCGGAGGATTATAGAAAACAATTATTTCCACTAAAAATAAATTCGAATTATTAATACCCTTTCGATTTCTGATCGAGGAATTTTTGTTTGTTGATTAAAACTTTTCGAAGTGAATTTATTTAATCATTCCAAAGTTATCGATCTATTTCGATCGGTAGACTTGGGTGTTAACACGCATCCTCGCCTTCAACCCCCCACCTTCCCAAAAGAGTGGTTACTCGTTTAGCAACGCCCCAGGAGTCGAAAGTACCCGAGGGTCGTTTACGGTCACGTACGCCGAGTTTATACGTCCATCAGATGCGTATTAAATGCGAGCGGATCGCGGTCGGACGGAGCATTTTCCCGGCCTTACTTTATCATTAGCCACGAGATATTTATTCCAGGCAATTAGCCTAACGCGCGAATCTCCTGAAAACCCCCTTCATAGCACGTCATTCATTGCACTCTATAATCCTTCTCCTTTCACCCCTATTTGGTAGGGGTCTCCTGCCCCAATCGCCAATTCATCAGCCATGAGCCAATCTGTATATTCCACTCGTGAAATAAGCTCGACACTGGTTAACTCGAGCAAAGAGTGGCTCTTGTACATACGAGGGCCATCGGGGGGAAAAAAAAGTTCGTTAAAATGATTCGCCCGATTGTCAGGCCAAGACACTCGTGAGGACTCTCCAACGTCACCGACTGATCGAGATGGCAGCTGTTTTTTTTTCAAATACAATTATCTTTTAACTAGTACAAAAAAAATATTTTTTTCCTTTTTTTTACGCTTGGTAAAAATATTTACACCTTCGTATAAATGTGTTTGTTGTTGTTGTTGTTTTCTATAACTGAAAATATTTTTTTTTAGTTATTTTCTGCAATTAAGAATAATTTTGTTTTGGTTTTTTCTATAACTGAAAATAACAAAAAATATTGTTAACAGCCAAAAAGAAATTTAGGTGTTTATCGATTTTTGTTTAGAAATGTGTGATACTTTTCAGTATTTATACATTTATTTAAAAATGTTTGACAATCTTTTTTTATCGTTAATTTTCGTTCTATAATTTTCTTTAATTCTTTCTATTTTACGTTTTCTTTTCGTACCACTTTTTTTTATCTTTAATTTTTGTGTGAGTTCGTTCGAACCGAGTCTTCATTGTTTTGCCTTTCAAAAATAATTGTGTAATTTTTATTTATTCGTATTTTTGTTTTTTTTTCTATTTTTTTGTAAACTTATGCATATTTTTTTAATTGCTTAATTAGTTTTGCATTTTTCCGAAGAAAATTTCATTTTCGTGACGCTACGAGGGATCAGAAGTGAATAATTTCTCACGACGAAAACGCTCGTTTCGTATTTCAGTCTGTCGTCCCTCGATCGATATCGCCGTCGCATCAACACAGAGGAATGTTTCTCGATAATTCGAAAGCTGCCGTAAATCGAAAGTTCTAGACGCGTGAATTGTTCGTTGCAAATTATCGCCGCTCATTCCTCAGATTGTTGCCCGAACGTGCATCAACAAAAAAAATTTTAACTAGAGGGCAGAAATAATTAAAAGTTTGGAATTCCAGATAATGCAACGTGGGGTGCGAGCATCGATTATCCGTTGTTACCCCGGTTCGTTTCACGAGTCTCTGTTTACCACGAGATAAAAAACAATTTTTTTAACTAAAAAAAATGTTTTTCAGCTGAGAAACAATTTTTGGTCTGAAAATTTAATTATTTTCCTGACAGTAATTGCAACAATTTTGTTCCGGTACCCAATGTGACTGTCATCCAGATTTTTACAAACGATTTTATAATTCCAAAAGTTCAGCAAAAAATGTTCTATAAAAAAAAATATTTTGTCGCCATAATAAAAAATAAGCCCAACAGTCACTGTGAAAAATTCGTCCCTGACATTCGCTTCGTAATTTCGTAATGCGATTACCCGAGCGAGGATTCAAAATCCAACGTAGCCAACGCACGTACACGCGCCATTTTCTTTTTTTTCTTTCTTTTGCATTTTTTGTCTTTCTCTTATTCATCGGCTTTCGTATCTCGACGCATTTCTGACAGGGATGTCGAAGCTTTTCCGGTGATTGGAGTTTCGCAGGGCAAGCGAGTGCTCGTAGCGGCCCAACCCCTTGATCGCCCAATTCCCCAACCCCCAAAGCGCCCAACGCTGTCGGCTCAATGTTGAATTGAAAGAAAGCAAAAAAAAAATAAAATAAAATAAAAAAAGAAAGAAACATGGTTGGCCTGGTAAGAACTGGAGGGCGGGAATGATGCGTTGGGTGAATCCGAAGGGGTCTTTCCGATGGATCGATCGCACATCCCTTCGACTCTTTCCACCCCAATCGGGCCGTGAGCCAGCGCCAGTTTTTCTCCGCAATTGCAGTAACTCACTATCCGGCCCCTCACTTCCGGCTCACTCGCGCTAATTTCCAGGGAATAATTTGCATCATCGATTCTCGACGAAACTTGTCCTCCTGTCGTATAAGCAACGCCGTTACATTCGTAAATTTATCAATGGGCGAGGCAAGCCGAAAGGATAGTCGAGGGGGCTGGTGTCTTAAGGGGTAGATTAACCCCGTTGAGCTTTGGCGCTGATTAATCGAGCCTGCCATGTCGTTGTCGGTGGTGTACTTCCTCTCTGGGCGAACCACCGCCGCATTGTCACAAGCACGACGTGATGGCAATTGGTTGTCGAGTTTATGGCTGCAGCCGAATATTCCTAGCTCCCCGGATCACCGCCCAAAGTGGATGCTATCAGAACCAAAGTTCCGCGTGATGTTGCTCATTCCGGGCGTGTTTACTTTACTCTTGGCGTTGGGGGACGGGCCAGATCCGTTACCAAAGTTGACCCCGTCTCGAGTTTGTGCAGTCGCCTAGAATCTTTGGTCTTACGACAATATGGGCTTCCGTGATTAATCCTGTGGAAGATTGACGCCGGTCACCCTATTGGAAAGTTCGTCCTACGTGAATGGATGATTCGAGATGCTTTCTTGTTGTCCAGGTTCCTGCCAAGCTGCAATAAGTCACGAGGATCGGCATTCCGAGGCAATCTTGGGAAGAGGTTTTTTTTTTAGGTCGAATAATGTGAGAAATCATTGTCACAACGATGTGCCGGAATATCATTTATCTCGGTTGAATGGCGTCGTACGAGGGGTCCGGAACGGATTGACCGATCGTTATTTGAAGTGTCGCCATTTCCGGTGATATACAGTTATGTGAAGTACAGTAACATACAGTATAGCAACACACAGGGTAGTACATTCGATAGAGTAAGGTACAGGGTAATACATACGGTACGGTGAAATATAGTAGCATACAGTACAGTAACACACAGGGTAGTAATAGTAATGTACAATACCATACAGTAACATATCGTACAGTAATCGTAATGTACAGTAACGTACAGTACAGTATCGTACAAGAAAACACAGTACAGTAATAGTAATGAACAGTATTGTACAGTAACATACAGTACAGTGATAGTAGTATACAGTATCGTACAGTAACATACAGTACAGTCATAGTAATATACAGTATCGCACAGTAACATATAGTACAGTAATAGTAATATACAGTAGCATACAGTACAGTAATAGTAATATACAGTAACATGCAGTGCAGTAATAGTAATGTACAGTAATATACAGTGCAGTAATAGTAATGTATAGTAATATACAGTACAGTAATAGTAATATACAGTAATATACAGTACAGTAATAGTAATATACAGCAAATACAGTACAGTAATAGTAATATACAGTATCGTACAGTAACATACAGTACACCAACCGTAACTGTACAACATAGTAATATCACAGTATAGTACAGTACAGCAATATCAAAGTACAGTACAACCTAACAGTACCGTAATATCACAGTGCCGTACAGTTTAACAGTACAGTAACACTACAGTACCTACCGTATACGCAGTAATAGCAGACCCCACTTCAGTTGCATTTTAGATCTCATTTGAACCCCGAGAATAAACTTCAACAGCATTGCTAATTGCTCCGACAGCTGGTACACGGAGGATTTTTTTTTTCGGTAGTCTGGATCGCGTAATAACGAAGTGCGAAACGAGGTGAGCTCCGGTAATTCTCCCCTTGCCTTAATGCCCATCGGGCTTCACACGTAATATGCATAAAGCGCGGACACGTGACGATTCGAGGTATGCACATCGTTGCTCTCTCGCGTTCACGATTCACCATATTATACAGAAAAAGAAACGCGTTTCCGTTTTTCTTCGTGTCGGCGCGAAAAGAGCTTTTTTTTTCTACATTTTTTTTACTTTTTATTTTTGTATTTCTTCGGTGACTGATACTTTCGATTACTTTCTACGTAAAACACCAACATCACTTGTCAGCCTGCAAAACCAACATGCGATATAATCGTACAACGGTAAACGAACAAAAGAGTTCACCCCCCCCCTCCCCGACAATTTGTTAACACCTTGAATACAAACAGTTTTTCGGCACCTGGACTATTCTGTCCCGCAGTGTATTGTTATATCCACGTTCGTTCGGGCGCTCGCAATATGTCGGTACAGCCAACCGCAAATTTTGATTGAGACGTTACGAGGAAATTTGTGAAACTGGAAATAATCCCGTTAACGTTTCCCGGGAGAACGTTGGAGGAGATAACAGAAAGGTACGGTTCGATCGGTTTTTTCTATGACCGTCGGTGCGAGGTATCGTAAGCGCTTCGAGGGGCGTCTCGATTCTCCCGATACCTCGTTAGCATCGCCCCACCAGCGCTCCGACACGTAAACAAAAAGTTACACGAGCTCCGAACTGTTGCTGAATAGGGTCGAGATAATCTGGATGGTACGTCGTTACTGGATGCATACTAGTTACTGTACGGTCACGGTTAGGGTAGAGTTAAAGTAATCGTAAATATAGACTGGCTGTACGGTACTAGCAACAGTACAGTTGGACCAATACAGCGTAGTTACCGTACAGTAGTAGTACAGTAACAGTAATAATACAGTAATAGTAATTGTACGATGAGAGTTAGTAATAGTAACGATTAAAGTGACTGTACGGTAATAGGAACCGTACAGTGGGATCAACGCAGCGTAGTTACTGTAAAGCAATAGTAATTATACAGTAATAGTAATAATGCATTAATAGTAATCGTACGATTGGATCAACACGGTAATAGTTACCGTACAGCAATAATAATCATACAGTAATAGTTACTGTACAGCAATACAGCAATACAATCATACAATAATAGAAGCCATACAGTAATAGTACCCGTAAAGTAACGGTAACCATACAGTAATTTAAACCATACCGTAATAGTAACCATACAGTAATAGTAACCATATAGTGATAGTAACCATACAGTAATAATATCCATGTAGTAATAGTACCCATACAGTAATAGTAACTATATAGCAACAGTAACCATACAGTAATATTAATCATACAGTAATAGTAGCCATACAGTAATAGTTGCCATACAGTAATAGTAACCATACAGTAATAGTCACCATACAGTTACAGTAACCATACAGTAACAGTAACCCTACAGTAACAGTAACCCTACAGTAACAGTAACCATACAGTAATAGTAACCATACAGTAACAGTTACTATACAGTAATAATAACCAAACAGTAATTGTAGCCGTACCATAATAGTAACCGTTTAGAAATAGTAACCGTACAGTAATATCAACCGTGCAGTAATTTCAGCCTGAACAACGGTCCACAATAAAAATCAGAATACCGTCGAATCGACAGTACCGGTTACCGTTCGGTAACGTTCGTCTAGCGAACGCCACGGGAAAGCCAACAGTACAGTAACGGTCATTCAAACGCAACGGCACGTATCACATCCTTTAATTCTCATTCCAATCTGTATAACTCCACCGGTGTATCTTTACACCGACCATTCCGCAATGCAGTAGAATTTCTACGAATTCGCGTATCGATTTCTGGGGAAAAATGTCTGCCTATGCAGTCCATACTGCATTTTTATTGCAAAGTATATGCAGAGAGCTCGGGTCGGTTGTGCGAGGTACGCGCTTGTTGGTTTCGTCGTGTCGGGGTGAAGGGGAGGGGGACATGTTGCAACCTACATGTACATATATTTCCACGGTAACATGCGTGCGTCGAGTACGTCTTTGAAGAAGTAAATGGACGTCGATGCGCTTCCGGAAGGGCCGGGGGAGGCTGGGTTAGGGAATGGCTGGTTCTGTCTCTTCCCTCTTGTTTGCCAGGGCACATACACACTGGATATGATATATGACATCGTTTCGAGGGTCTCTCACTCACTTTCTCTCTCCTCCCTATCTCTTTATCTCTTCAGTTCTCTCCCTTCTCTCTCTCTTTCTCTCTCTCTCTCTCTCTCTCTCTCTCTCTCTCTCTTCGTCTATCTCTGCAACCCAGCCAAACTATGCACACGTGTGCATTTTGGGTGTAGGTGGTTGGGTGTTCAGTACGACACTACTAGACTCTACTCGTTTGCGAGGTCGACCAGAGGACGTTGCACTCAACTGCAGACCAGAAGAGTACACGCCTGGCTTTATGTGCTCGAAATACTCTCGCGCTCCAGGATTTCTCTGACTTTGTGGCATGTCGAGCTCTCTTTTCCTCTCTTCCTATCATTCCATCCACCTTCCACATCCTCCCTCATTTCGCTCCCTCCTTCCTCTCGCGATTTGCATATGTTTCCTCGCATAACCTCACGGCTGCTTTCCGATTTTCATTAATGCTCTTTTTTTTCTTCGTTTTTTTGCTTCCTTTTTTTTTTACTTTTTTTTATCTTCAATCCCACCGGATGGGACTGAAGTGCCAGGTTTAATAACGAAGAGTCCCAGAGTCGATACGAAATTTAATAGTGAATGAACTACTGGAAAAACAAAAATACGATCTCCCATATAAAATTGATGATTTTGGGAAAAAATCGGCTTTTGTGCGAAAACGTTACCAGACAGTCACTTGTGTTTCATTGAAATTTCATTTTGAGGTTTTTTTTGTACGATTTATTCAGAACGATAGAACATCGTGAATAAACACGTATTCGTTTTAGAATCAACAATATTAATAGTAATTATGATCTCAATAGTAATGTTTTTTTAATGCGTGACTTTTTTAATCGTTTTGAAACGTTTTTGTTTTAAGTCAATATAACGTTTGACTATTAAATCATGATGTAATATTTCGCAAATATTTTCATTTTATTTGACACTATATTGAGAAGAAATTATTACCGCGCTGATAATAATTTAAAAATAATCGACTGTTGCATGTTTATTAACAATTTGAGGATGAAAATAACGTAACTAATTATTATTATATTATACATTCTTCGATATTTTTATTTTGTTGACTTTGACAGACGAAAGATATTTGCAAATTGTATTAATTATACATTAATACAATTTGCTAGTTTTAATTCGATTTATTTATCTACATTTAGTTATACAAATATATAGTTACTCATATCCTTAGCAATGACTGATATCAATCAATAGTAATATCCAAACTGTATTAAATAATCGTACGACGATAACGACGATCGAATTCTGTCAAGCACATTCTGTCCAACGTAAAGTGCCAGGTTCGATCTTGTCGACTGAAATAATTGATGAACTTCCAGAAGTCGCTAATTAATCGAAAATCGTTAAGGCGCCGCTTGAAAGAATAATTTTCCTCGCACAGTCTCTGGGAAAACGCGCGCTTCTGAATCAGCCAAGAATGAAACCGTCTTGCGCAATGCCAGTGAAATTCGGAGTTTCCATTTCATGACGTTTCTTACTTTCTCGCATGCCGTACGTTTCCAGGCTCTTCGAAATTGCAGGGGAGACTGGCGGGAGGGGTCTGGTAACCGAGGGGTTGAAAAATTGTATAATTTCAAGGATATAACGTTACGTCGAGTTTCACTCGCAGCCTCGCCTGCGAGCACTCTCGACGTTGGTGAGCCCAGCCATTGCTTCCAACTGTTGGAAATATACAGGGTGTCCCATGTAAAAATGTCCTCCTTGAAATGGGGAGTTGGGCGTGAAATTCTGAGTGGATTGATATAAGCATGTACGGTTCCCGGATCAACGCCTGAATTGTTATTAATTTTGAAAGGCAGCCGATCAGGCGCGCCCGTTCAGCGGGCTTAGCCTCGAACTAATTATTGTATTTAGCCGTTTTGTGCAAATCCACAATTGAATTTGCATTGAACTCTCGATTTGTAGAGAAAAATGTCGAAAAAATATTCCAGGAAGGTTTACTAGCCTAATTTTGCACTTTCGGCAAAATTTCGGGAATATTCGTAATCAGCGGAAAATTTCCGCTTAAATAGACCCTTTTAAGCGTTTAAAAACGGAAAATAAAAATTTCGTCTTCCCAGGCCACTTTTCCAGAATCTCAGAAGTCACGATATTTCAAAAGATCGTAGAGTAGGCTTTTTCCATGCGATGGAGATTAATTTGGTATGTTCGGAAAAGGATTTTGCCTGACTTAAATAATGGCGTTGGAATCATGTCGATATCTCTTATAGTTTCCCCGGAAAGTTCACTTGAAAAATGGCTAAAAAAGAGGCAAAGGGGTATGTATGGAAAAGTTGCCAAAAATCGATGGTCCAACTTTGAAATTCTGCCAAAAATCGAAAAATCATCGGATTTGAATTTTTAAAAAAGCATTTCGAAGAAAAAATCATAACGAAGAGATTGAGCACAGAATGGAGTGCCAAATCCTAAAGGAAAAAAAGTTATCGACGATTGAGTGAAAAAACTTTTTTTGCCCTAAAATAGAAAAAAAAATTGTATTTTTAATATATTTTTAAAGGGTCTATTTTAATTTAATTTGATCCCCTGAGCATGAATCTACCATTAATTTTCCCCACAACCCAAAATTTTCGTGAAAAAATCGTAAAAAACTTCTAAAAACACGATTTTCACGATTTATTATTTATATTTTTTTTTAATTATTTCTATAAATCCCCCATTTAATTTGGGATTTAAAAAAAGGTTTGTTCATTTCGAGACACGCATCTGCGTCGGAGCTTGACGTGCAGAAACGTTTTATCGATTCGAAAAAAAGGGGGGAATAAAATGGGACGAAAAAAAAAGTACGAAAAAAAGGAGGACAAGTTGAAATATGAAATCGATTGTTGTTGGTGTACCGAGGCGGCTTATACGAGCGATGTATCCTTTACCGTTGAATTCCCAGCCGAGCGCGCAGCACGCGGTATTACAACGTCGATTTTCCGATATCGTATTACTTTCGCGGCCTTTGTCTTCGACGAGCTTGACTCACCCAGCCACGAAAACATTTCTGTCATTTATTATTGTTATTATTTTTTTTTCAACTTGTACGACGATAAAGAACAGCACCCTGCCAAGAACTTGTAAATCAAGTCGATATTCCTGTGTCAGAAGAACATTCCGTAGCCAATTAACCGTAAGGGCGAGCCAGAGAGGAAATTAAGCTCGGAAGGGGGGGTAGAGGAATTCCAACAAGCGAATGGCACCCGTGCGTCGATAAAATAATTAATCCGCAACAATAAACGCGTAAATAATTCACCGAGTAATTCGCAGCTTTAATTTTCTTAATTAATCAATTATTTTGATAGTTAATTAATTAATTATGTAAAATAAATACGCGAGTTAATATATTATTCCCTTAAACAAAAAATTCACTCAGAGGCTCGAGTTGACTTGTTAAAACTTTGGATAGCTGGAAAAAGTTGTCCTCGTGGCAGTTACGAGAGTGTGTACCTTAACGTTTTCACGTTATCCAGATTCATCCCTTATGCAGTCCTCCATTGAATTATCGAGACGAAAATATGCTCGAGATGTTTTACCAGCATGGCTGTTCGCCAATGAAAACTTTACCTTGGGGAATTCCCCTAGTCTCCAAAAGTTCGCTCAACTCTTCTTGCTCGATTCGAAGTCCTCAACCCTCCCCTCAACCGTCTCCCCTCAACCGCCGATTTCCCCTCGTGCATCCACCTTCGTTGCCATTGCAACGGTGATCGTGGGTGAGGGGAAATAAGAGGTAAACTTTCGCAGGGGGCTGCTGGAAGTACGACTGGTTCTTACCCCCCCCCCCCCCCCCCCCCCCCCCCCCCCCCCCCCCCAAAACACGCCAGCGTTGGAGAGATCCATGATTCAGAAAAATATCTGGACCCTGCAGAGATATGGAAGTTTCCAGAGGGAACTAGAAACACGAGGGTTACTTTCCTATCCCATGCCCATGACGGAGGGCTGGAAAACACGACAGCTCAAGAATGAGCCAAGATTCTGAAGAACCTCCGAGCGCTATAGAAATATGAAATTTTCGAGAGGGGCCAGAAAGCACGAGGGGAAGTTCCCCACTTCGTTCCCACAATGGCGAAGGGGGGGGGGGGGGCTGGGGGGGGAAACACGGCACCATCAGAGAGATCCACGATAGACGAAATAGTCTGAACGAGTTTCGAGGGGCTCTGAAACAGCGTGGGGAAGTCCCCCGCTATGAGTTAGGGATAGGGAGGGACTGCATAAAAAACAGCAGCGTTGGTGACAGCCACGAAACAAGAAAATGTCTGAACGATATAGGAAAATGAGAGTTTCACTGGGGTTCTGAAAACGCCGGGGGGGAGTGCCCCACCCCACCCCCACGATGGGGGAATAGAAAAAACCGTCAATCTTAGTAAAGGACTACGTTAGAGGAAAAAGTCTGAACGCTATAGAAAAATGAAAGTTTTACGAGGGTTCTGAAAACGCCGGGGGGAGTGCCCCACCCCCACCCCAACGATGGGGGAATAGAAAAAACCGTCAATCTTAGTAAAGGACTACGTTAGAGGAAAAAGTCTGAACGCTGTAGAAAAATGAATGTTTCACGTCGGTTCTGAAAACGCCGGGGGGACTGCCCCACCCCCACCCCCATGATGGGAGAATACAAAAAACCGGCAATCTTAGTAAAGGACTACGTTAGAGGAAAAAGTCTGAACGCTATAGAAAAATAGGAGTTTCGAGAAGGAGTTGGGGGCATGAGGGGCGACACCCCATACTCACTGGGGGAGAGGTTGGGGGTTTGGATATCACGACAGCGTTAGACGCTGCCACGATTCAAGAAAAAGTCTCCACGCTATAGCAATACGGAATCTTCTTCACGCTGGCGTCGGTTGGACAAACACGAGGGTGGTTTATTCATTGTTAAGCTTCTCAAGATGTGGAATATGAACCGGCCAGAGGAAAAAAAGGGTGACCGAAAGGGCGGTTTAACAGGGAGCTTGAATTTGTCTTCTCTGTATTTTTTCTCGAGCGCACATGAGAAAAAAAAAGAAAATGGCGTAGCAATTATGCCAGGTATACACTTCTCCGGACAGTTTGTCTTCTTTTCTCCGCGCGAATATCGCGCCCTTTGCTTCCTGGCCTTTCCTCGCGCGGAAGGAGGCCATGAAATTGTTAACGAACCCGTTGGTGGTCGTTCAAACGCTCGCGTCCGTGTATCTCGCAAGCTGAAAAGAAACCCCGACTGAAAGAGTATAATAGAAAGCGTTAAGGGAGGCGAGCCATTTGGGGGTTGTTTTTTCAAAAGTCCAGCAAATCCGCTCGTCCATGGTCACTCCTTTTCTGGCTGCGAAAGAGAGAATCGGTTAATCCGAAATAAAATCTTTCAAAGATTGCTAAAATACGACGCATAAAACCTATTGTATTTTGAGATGTTTAAAAAAAAATCATGGAGAAGGAAATTTGAATTTTGAATTCATTGAAATTTTCGATCATTTTTCATACTAAATTCCCAAAATTTCCGACGTGATAAAAAATGTAATAATCAAGTGAGAAGACCTAAGTTTCGAAGTTAAAAACCTACGCGAAAATTTTTTGTTTCAATTTTGGAAGCATTCAAGAAAGTAGTTTACGAAACATTTTGGGAAACCTTAAAAAATATGTTTCGAAATAATCGGACTCAAAGTCTGTGAAGAAAATGACTTGATGACTCCGTCCAGTAAATCATCCATGAATTTTCCAATTCTTCGAGTATCAGGATAAAACAAACACGCTTCCAGAACTTACACATTAACTATCAAAACATCGAGCTTAAAGCAAAATGTAGAAAAGAACATATTTTTTATTCGGACGTGCCGCTTTAAAAAAAAGTTCGAAAAAAAAACTGTGAGCGAGGAGGAAGTCAGAGCTTGGCTGCTATTCATTCCCGATCACCTTGGACCTGGGTTTCGCGAGGCGAAAAGACCTGGACGAGTGCCAGGAGAGAGTGCCCGGAACTGCGAAGGGAACTGGAAGGAGTTAAAGGGAGTTTGTAGAATGTGCGGGTGAGGAGGGAGAAGAACGAGAGGAGAAAAATCAGACTGGTGTGGTTACGGGATGGGAAGAAGAATAAAACGATGAAAGGGAAATATAGTTATGTGTACGAAGGGGATGAATCATCCCCCACGGCCGAAATCTTTTTCCAGGAGGGAAAGGAACCTTCCACGGTCGAAACCATCGTCAGCCATTTTCTTGCCTTCGCTCGATCTCTTCCAATTGCTCACGTGTTCGCTCGTTCCCTTTTTTTTTTGTTCTCTTTCTTTTATTTTTTACTCCAACCCTCCCACCAACGGGCCACTCGCACTCAACTAACTCGCCACCTGAAAGCCTCGAGATGAAGTAAAAATTCGAGCTCACGTACTCGACCACTTTAAGCGCGGGAGGAGTACGTGTCAACGTGACGCGAATATACGAGAGAAAGCTCGGTAAGAAAGGGTGAGCGCCATCAGCGTCCTGAGACATATACAGTTTCGCGCACTTGGTCTTACCCTCAACCCCCCTTAAGCCAAAGGACCAGCTTTAAGAAAATTAACGTTACGTGATACGGGAAAGTGCACATTCGGAGGCCATCATTGGGATTCGTGTCTGTTTTATCCTCGTAGCCGGTTATCCATTCGTGCCATATTTCATCAGTGAGCCAATGTTAGCCTTTTTAGTATAAAAAATGTGCTTACGCATCGATGATCCCGCGTCTGACGTATGAGCAGGCTTATCTGTACGTTCAGTCCGTTGGGTGTGCCAGGGAGGTGTAAAAAAGCTGGTGGCCCGGTAAACGGAAGTGTCCGAAAGAGTAGTGGTTGTGGATAATCAGGTGGAAGGTGGTCATGACCAGCCGAAGGGTTGGTAGTCCAGCAGCCCAGCGGGAACTTGGTTAGAGCTGCTTTGCAAGTCTGTGGTCGTAGTATCCGACTAGGCAGTGGCTATGGATGACCAGCAGGCCAGTAGTCAAGATTGCCCAGTTGAAGCCACGACCAACCGACAGACTACCAAACCTTCCCAGCTGGATATTGGTCTTAGCAGCGTCTCAGCAAGTTTGCGTCAATGGCAACAGCCATCTGACTAGACAATGGTCACGTAGCACCATCAAAGCCAGCAATCATGATTGCCCAGCTTGAGAAACGATCTAGACCAACCTGGTCTAGATCGACTATCCAGTTGGACGTTCATCGAAAGAGACTTTTCTATACACACAGCCACTTGGCAAAATAAAAGCGATCGCCTATCTGGTCATTACCCAACAGGTAACTGATCAAGACTGGCCAACAGGACATTGGTTCTCGTAGTGGTCGCAGAAATCCCACAAGGCTTGTGGTCTTGGCAACCCAGCAGGTCAGCGATCGTATCAACCCAGCAGGACAGCGGCTATCCCAGTGGCCATAAGTTCCCTGTAGACCAGTGGTCATGAAGCAGCCGAAATGTGGTTGAGCCGAAGAAAGCGGTTGCGCCTATCCAGCAGGACAATCATGACGGCGAAGTTTTCCCAACCGCAACAACCGAGTTTCATCCAACACTGGAGACCTACCCGATCCAAACCTATCGAGAAAGGCTTTCCCAATTGATGCGTCATACGCTCGAAACCTTCGTTCGAAAGGGAATGCAGAATTCTCCGGTAAATGTTTTGCGATGGCATCCGGCATAATCCGATTATTGCTGGGATAATGTCGCAGGAGAGTTGTTGAACGTACCCGCGTCATTAGATATCCGCGTTCCAAACTACCGTTCACCCTCCCTCCTATTGACTGGCCCAGGCTACCGCGTACCACGTAGGACGATACTTTGTCGACCACAATTGAGGCAACTGGGCTCGATAGCTTGGACAGTTGGGCTTGGAACGATTCGCTTATAGAACAGCCCGATATTGTATCGACATGTGTGCTACTTCAGCCTCATACCAAACCATGTTTCCAACCAATTCACGAAGGTTGGTAGCGTCCCGTATCCAGAATTATCCAGCCCCGCTCTCGGGGAAACGGTTGACAACGGAAGACCACGATTTATTCGAAACACAGCCACGTTGGAATCCCATCGAATTCCCTCCACAAAGCCCCGAGCCAATTTTCGAGAATGGTCCATCCGAGGCCAACATTGTGTCAAGCATTCAAATTCTTCAACGACGTTTTCCGTTCTATCCGTTCGTCCTGCTGTTTCTATCCCTCTGTGGTCTGATACTCCACCACCTAATGCGAGGACTCGATCCTACCATCCGCGAAGTGTTGCCGCACTGGAGGCAATTAGATTGAGGGATTGATCGATTCAGGAATCGTCACCAATTTAGATGTTGCGGGGAGCGATGAATCAGCACTCTTCCGGTTCATTTCCCAACGGGATACAGACTACCGGATGTGAGCGACGGTCCAATTATAGGGAAGAGTCATCATTTGCCAGTTCCTTCGGAACGCTGTCTTGACTTCCGGTATCACGAAACACGATGATAGATGACGTGCCATATTCAAACAGATTCGTCTGTTTGAATATGGCACGTCATGGCTTCAAAAAATTATCAGCTTAGTTTCGTGACGCAAAGTGACAGCCTACCTCTAACGCGAAAAGTCCTGGAAAACGCGATTATCTCATCGTTAGCAGCTACGTTGTAGCTCGATGAAGACATCGTCGTGAAACATCCATTACTGAGCAGATTATATTAAACCGTCTACCATTTCCAATCAGCCAATCCAAAGACTGCCTTTCGACGGCCCGATGATGGAGAGAACGAAAGTCAAGGGACAATGCTGAATCATCTTGGCGTAGTCTAGGTGAACATCGATATGAAAGACACGACAGGAGACAAGTCCATCAAGTAAAGGGAGAAAGAGCTCCCCGTGGATTAGCTGGACAATGAACAGGGTTGAATGCTGGTAGCGAACGTAAAATCGATCGGTACGAGTCTCGTATGCATAGACTGGGTCACGTGTTGTGCTCGGCCTCAAAGTTGCAGCGAAGAAGGGATGGTTCCGTTGTGACGACGCCCTACCACCTAGCATGAGGGAATACCCATATCCCTCAGGGGATTGTTGGTCTACTGGGCGATTTCCCTCGAGATTCGTCCTTTTGGAGAACTCCATCAAACCATCCGGGGTAGGGATCAACCGCAGACCCAATATGCGGTCGCAGACGAACCTACGATGAAGACTGTGTTTGGATGATGATATACATTTAACCACGTTGATAGCGCGGTCTCCTGGAAACTATGAAGTTCTTCATAACTGTATCTTTGTACCCTTCATTGTCTGGTTTGACAAACGTTCCAAATTGAGCTCCGAGTTGATGGCACGAGGCATTGGAAAGCTCTTTTTCAAATGGGACGCTCATTAACCATTGGGATTCTTTCAATTGTACTGAGAAGGATATTGCCAAGTGGCAAATGATCATTTTTGTTTCTCCAGGTTACCACTCACCATTGACGACACCCATCCAACTTTTCAACCCTTTTTTAACCCCGGTCCTCAAGATTTTGGTATTAGCCTAGAAGCTTGTTTTTTTTTTTCAACTTCTGTGTCTTTGGATTGCAGGGGTGGACACGGCGTACGATGGTCAGGGATGCTTGGACGGACGACGGTGCGAAAGGCTGGTGGCGGTGGTGGTCCAGGTTGGGCGGATTGTTGGCGATGGCGATGGCCTTTTCCTGTTTCGTCGCGATACTTCCGGGCGCCTCGGCCAATCCGGACGCGAAGCGCCTCTACGACGATCTTCTGTCCAACTACAATCGGCTTATACGACCTGTTGGCAACAACAGCGATCGACTTACCGTTAAAATGGGACTGCGACTGTCACAACTTATCGATGTCGTAAGTTATCAATATCTTGACACTTATTCGCGATTTTTTTCTTCTAGAAATTCATCGTTATCATTGGCTTTCAATGGAAACACTTTTTGTTCAATGCCACATCGTTTTCTTTTTCAATGTTTCTGCTTGATTGGGTTAATAATTTTCCAACGTTCCTAGAACTCCTCCGTTGAGAAATGTTTGGGTTTGTTTGGGTTAATAATTTTCCAACGTTCCTAGAACTCCTCGTTGAAACAATTTCGTTTTTTTTTTGTTTTTCGTGAATTCTCGTCCGCGTAAATAAACTGGAAAAGCAAGCGTTGAAGTTCACACGACGAGAACGATTCTCGGTCAGCAAGGGAAAAGTAGTTTCTCGTCAGGTATCGATCTAATCTTCGGGGCGCACCAAGCTCTCACGGTCGTCCACGTGAAGTAAAAAAAAAATACTGTGTGGTGACGGAACAAAGAACGTTGGAGAATAGCAGCGCCACCAAGCACCGGGCGACAGACAACTTTATTGACAGACGCTTGGGGAGAGAGAGAAAGAGAGAAAGAGAGAGAGAGAGAGAGAGAGAGAGCAAAACCAACTTGTGCGCTCGTTCGGAACGTTAATGGGTTAAACGACCTAAATCTCGTTCGCTACATTTTTATGCTTTTTTCACAAACGAGCTTTATCTCATTTAACGGCCGGGATCTCATTAGGGATGATGCCATCCTCGTACGTTGCGCACCACGTATAACAGCTTCGCAATTCCATAGATCGAAACATCTACCCCGATCGCGAAAAAAACTTGTCCTCAAATACTAAGGGGGTTGGCCTCGATCGTAGACGAGCACGTTTTTTAGCCCGAAAACCAAGAGTGGTGTTCGACCATTTTTTGCCGACTCACCGTTGATGGAATCAAAATTTCGTTTAGTGATAATTCTTCCGTAGATATTTAACTATCCTCGTGAATTATTTCACAAACCTTCCGAGAAAAGTGGTGACGATTTGGATTTTCTTTCAATTTTTAAAAAATTCGACATTCTCTTCTCCATCCGAAAGTCCCAAAAATAAAAAGTCAAAATTCTCTGTTTTTTTCTAATCAATTCCTGGAAACGACAGAAGGTGACATTTCACCTTTTATTTTTTCCCCTTCAATACCAACATCTTGGGAAGTTGTCGAACACTAATTTCCAGCTAATCAGTCGGTGTACCCAAACAAAATATCCAGCGATGAGTATCCAACGGTAGAGCTTTTCCCATCGTGGCGAGGAGAGATAACGAGTGAAATTTTTGCTCGTTAAGCTTGCCTCCGGTTACGGGCGAACAGGAGGGCCGGAGGGTTGGGGGTAGTGAGTCGTCGTTGGGGAACTGTTACCAGGGATGAGCGGTCCGTTGATCGTCTCACTTTTCGGATAGCGTTTATTACATAGATAGTGGGGAGGAGGAGTTCCTCAACTTACGCTCGTCGACGGAGAGGCGTCGCGTTTCCAATTTTCTTCTCTCCCGTAACGAAGCCCAGTGACAGTGGCGGGATGGAATGATGAGGAAGGTTAGGAGGGGTCAGGTTGGATCCCAGTTATGGCTAGTAAATTTACATCAGCGCGAAGTTACGTCACGCTGAGTTGTTGATGAGTTAAACTTTGGGATTGCGTTTGTTTAGGTTATGATAATGAGTGCAATTGGTTTTAAAAAAACGTCCATTTGTGTTCTCGTTAAAATTGGGCTCGTTTGAATTGTAGGAACGAGTTGAATCAAGAGAAAATAGATAGGTATGTGAGTATTATGGGATTTAGGTTGATTTGGTTAAACGATAAGGGTAAACTGAAAAATGCTATCCAGGGGTTAGCTGGATAGCTAGAAATCAGGGAAGATTAAAGCTGGTTGGAATTGATGATCGAGACGACCTGATGCGAGGAATTCCATCAGCAGAATGAGCTGATGTACCGCAACGGTTCTCTGGCTTATAAACTCTGGATGACACAATGCGAACTCGAACGCTGCATGATTGATGAATTCCCTCGGGTTGAGCTGGGACTGGGTGCCTAGGCGTGCTCACCTAGTCTGCTCATGGCGTAACAACAGTTTTTGTTTCAACGCCCCGAATCGTTGCACCAGGCGATTCGAGGAATAAAGTGACGCCGTATACGCCGAGTTACCGGAGTGGAACGTAGGAGGGTATAACGTAGCTTTCCCCAGGGGTCCTCGAACTCCTGAGGGAAAACGTCCAGCCGGAAGGACGGAAAGCCATGAGGCGGAATATAGATGGGTGTTTGGCAGCAGATGCGTAGAGTGCTAGTTTCCCAAGCTTTTGGGTCATTCCGTCGACCCTCATAGGTCAAGGCACACACGGATGTACTTGAGTAACTTTGGAATCGGAATAACTGGAAGGAACGAGGAAAATGGAGTGAACAGACGGGGGAGTCCGTTGGCCTTTGTCCATTTATGAAGACAGCCTCTGGAGTCGATCACTTCGATGAAAACTCGAGCCAACCGATCGTTCCAAGTTCGCTGATGCTCGAATTCGGACTTCCTTCGATATTGGGGTTGAGGAATACCGGCGTGTCTTGATGGAATTGTTGGAAGTCGGATGGAGATGGAAGAAGGGTTTGGGTCTCGTTGGATGCGATGGCTCATCTTCAGAGTTGACGATGACGTTCAGTGATGGAAAGCTGGATCTTATTAGGCGAACTCCAATGTAGTTTTCGTGATCAGATCTACGATAAAGTGATTCACCGTTGGATCAACGATTATCTGATCCATCATCAGATTTATCCATGTTCGAATCAACGATTAATCGAACTATAATATCGTTCTATAACGAAGCTAAAACGGGTTTCGTCAGGCCTCAAAGTCCAATCAATGTTTGGATAAGATCAATTACACAGGTCTACAAATTTTAACTTTTATTTTCCCCTTTGAGATTCAATGACTGAGTCTAGTGTATTTTGATGCGCTAATTACGAATATGAACTCAGTTTTTCACCATCTCATCTAGTTTTCCCAGAAAACTCATTTTTTTAATTTTCTAAAAAACAACACGAGAAGGAAATATATTTTTTATTAAATTAAATAAATTACAAAATGGATTCTACAACTATGCCCTACATAAATTCACAATTATGCCCTAATAATGACCTCATAAGCAAATGACCTAAAATTTTATGTTTTTTCGAGCCATTAATTGAATTAGATAAATACAATTAAACCATCAATTAGGAGCAGTTCCTAGAACCTAAATAAAGCTAATTAATAATTTTTTTTTCGAGAAAAGGGCATTACCATTAGTTTTCTACGGTTTTATCTGAGACCACCTAGGGGATTTTGGTAAAAAATAAAAATATCAAATAGCAAAAAATCTGGACGTGTTGGAATTTTTTCATTATTTTTCCGGTCGCACATCCAAAGTCTTTCAACTCGGATCAACGAGGCTCAACAATTACACCACGGAAGATTCAACATCCGGGACCTTGCGGTTCTTCGAATAAGTGGCTTCCGGTACAGCTTCGCTACACTAATCCTTCATGGGTCAATCCGAACCCACCGCGTTCCTCATCCGACACCACAAATTCCCCAGTCAACTCGAATCAAGCGTTGGTGGGCAACGCCCGAGGGTTTTCCCGACTGACCCCTTTTTAGGCACACAGGATCAGCCAGAGCTGAAGAAGCTTCGATGGCTGAAAAAGACTCGGCGCAGGCAAGACCACACGGGTGAATCATGCGGTGGTAACTTTTCCGTCACCACAAAGTCGACCGAGATAGGTTGGATTCGGGCGATTCGAACGGGCCGAGGAAAAACTTTACCAGTCACACATCGCCAGGCCTGAAGGGATAGCAAGAGACGGGGAAAGTGTTGTTGTTTTGTTGATCTTAGTTTTGGGGGTAGTTTGGTTGAAGTAGGTAAGTCATCGTGTTGAAGCACTTTTCATGGAATGCTGTCTATTTTTGGTCGATTCTCGCAGATTTTTTAGGTTATTTCGGTTTTTTCGACTGGGAGTGCAACAGGATTTTCCATGATGTCGAAACGACCCAAAAAGACATTTTTTGATTTCTTACGACTGGTTTATGGTTAATCTAGTGTTTGAAGGTTAAACGATCCTTTTTTCACGTCGCAAATAACTTGCACTCTGCCACACGACGCCATCTGGAAATTCAATTGGGTTTCGAATAAATTAGATCGAGTTAAATGAGAATTCAGCTTTATGAAATTTCGGTTGAAAACTCTCCAGGTAAGTTCGCGCAGTTACTTCCGTGCAGGTTTGGGCAAGGGGCAAGTGGAAGGGGGAGGGCAAAAGCGTCGCCAGAGGGCGCTGCTACTGATCCCTAGGAAAGGTCGCGCAGCTCTCGTAAAGCCGGGTTCGTCGAAAACCTCCCTCGAATGAAGAACGCTAAAGTAAATTCTCTCCGGCTATGGAACAGAGTAAGAGATGAAGAAAAATGGGGGATGAAAAAAGAAACGAATGTGTATAAAGCGCGAGAAGAAGGAAACGGCTTATTCATTTGCTAATGAATTTTACGAAAATAGTCCAGAATATTACTGAGATCCAAGGTACCAACCCACTCGTTGCAATTATTTGCCTCGCCTTCACTGCAATTCTCTTTTTTCATCTCGTTTAGTTCTCGAATATGTTTTTTTTTGTATTAATTGGAAAAGGAATTTGTTTTTTTTATTTAATTCATTTTTTTTTACATATTTTTTGGAAAGTATATCGGGTTAGATTTAACGTAGGAAAGTCATCATTTGAAAATAATTTATTATATTTCATGGTCAACATAAATTTGTTTCATTAATTTCTCAATTATATTATTGGTAATTTGATTTTTAGATGTGCCTTATTTTCATCAATATTTTTATTTTTCGATAGAAGGGTCAGGATTTTTATAAAAATTATATTTTGATATTTAATGTCTTAGAAAAAAATGGAAAAATGATATTTTTACATAAAAAATTTTACAATAAATGAAAAAATGATGTTTTTACATTTTAAAGTCTACAAAAATTCGTAGAAATGATATTTTCGCATATTAAAGTCTACAAAAATTTGTAAAAATGATATTTTTATATTTTTTTCGGAATTTTCCTTGTCCACAAAAAAACTGCCAATTGAAAACAGTTCTATCTGCGGAAAGTAAAAATTCTTAAAAAAATAATAAAAAAAGGAACAAAAATCTGAAAAACAAAAAAAGCTGTTGCCACTTGACAACATTTTTTTTTTCTAGAGAACGAAAATTCGACTAGAATATATTTTTTTCATTTCCGTGCATGAATTCAACCCGAATATTCTTGAAATATGCGCATTGCTTCGTCTGACCAAAAACTATCTCAACTACTGGCGCCTCGCTATTTTCGGCTCACCCTCGTTTCCACGTCTGTACTTCAATCCTTTTTTTTTCACAATTACTAATCCCTGGTAATAACGAATTCAATTGCTATTGAATAAACCGTCCCTCATCGAGCCCCGATCATTTTCCGAACTAATTGCAATTTTTTTCTGTCCTCCCTCGCCGTTCGGACAAAATGATCGATATTCTTGCGAATCTCTAACGCTGGGCGCGAGACGTGGAACACTGATCACCCGATGAAAAGCATAGACGTTAAAAGCGTTCGAGAAACGGGGCCAAATCCGAATTGACGATTGAAATAGAATCTGATTGGTTCGTAGATTGAATTCACGATTCGTTGCTCAACAGAGATTCCGCGGTATTTAAATAGCCAACCATCCCCATCCCCTTGCCCGCCCCCTCCTTCTCTACGGCCTCTCCCAATTATATTTGTATAGGAAAATCGATCGATGGAGTCCAATTATAAGAGCTCAAAAAAATCAACGTTTCCTTTTTTTTTCTTTTTTTTTTATCAATCTCATTTCTGGTTATCTCTCTCGTGCGAAGGACGTTTTTTTAAAGGGACGTTTATTAAAATTCATGGTCCTTCTGAAACGATATTCGTATTTTTTTTGGATATCAGAGAAAAATAGAAATACAGCAGTTATAAAAATATCAAATAAATAGTCCTATGCACAGTTGCATTTTTTTTCTCGTATCGATAAAGTACGGGTTAGTTTTTATTTTCGTCGCGATCGGTGGATAAATAACGCGAATATCGTCACTCGATGAAATTGGTAATATTTTTCAGTCATTCTAGAAGAAAGGAGTAAATAATTAATTGCACTTAAATTTAGGATGCATTTTTTAATATTTATATATATTTAAAAAATGCAGTATATAAATGAATAAAAAATAAGATATATATACATATATATATATATCTTTCTCTGTGTGTCAAACAATGCGAATGTTATCATTCGTTGAAAAAGATCAAATCTTTTTAGTCGTTTCGCAAAAAAAGTTGAATAAAATAATAATTGCACTTGAAATGGCCAGTCTCGCTACTTCGAGACAATGATAATTGCCGAAGACAGATAAATGAGCGAGCGAAATTAAAGCTCTCGAGGAAATGAAAGAATGTGAAAGGACTTCGAAGGAAAAAAAAAATATATATACATGTATATATATATGTAGAATATATATGTGGATATCAAAGTGAGATGAAAGGACCGTGAAAGGGACTCGAGGCTGTCAGATGACGTCTGACGCAATTAAAAGTTTTCCACTTGTCGCATTTTACTGTGCTTTGATCTTCGAATCGAAAGAGTTTGAGATACGATTGACTCGAGCCTTTTTCCACCAACCTTCCCCAGGGTTCGCCTCAAAATTATTTCAGAACTTCTGGCGTCTGGAATTTTCTTCGCCAGAAAAAAAACTATATAATTTTTTTGTTCGCTATTGAGAAAGAGAGTATGACGAATAATATTTAATGTAAAGAAATAACTATAAAAAATGGCATATTTTTACTAATTATTATTAATGCCCATGAAATAATAACAATATGTTTGTTAAATTATGTGTTTTTCGAATTTTCATAATTATGGAATATTATCAAAACGTTTTCTTGTTTTTTCTCTTACTTTTTTAGAAATATTTAAGTTTCGTTAAATATTTTAATGAATTTTTATTTTGATTGAAAATTGTGTTTCATTTTCATTAAGAGGACACATTGAATTGAAATATTGTTCCTTGCCAACATTTTTTTTGCTCGCTTCGGAATTTGAAATCTTAAGATTACTGTGTAATTCTTTTCTTCGTCAAGGCAGAAAGTTCGGAAGGTTGGATTGAAAAATGATTGCTAATTTAAATTAGGCTTCATTTTGAGGAAAAAAATATTATTAATAAACCCTAATGCTAAGGGTAAGATTCAAGCATCAACTTAACCCAAATATTACGCTTTAAGAATTTTGAGTATCGATCGTCTGAACGAGGGACACTTTTTTTGTCGGCCCGCAATAACAGTATTTCCGGTCGATATATATTTATAATTTTTTTTGCCAAGATTCCTCAATATTGGTACTTTCGAATAAAATAAAATTCGATCAAATCGGTCAAATAGTTTATGAGATAAAAATTCTCAAAATTTATTACTTTTGCTAATATCTATTCGTGCTTTTTTAAATATTTCATACAGTTTTTCTGTCACTTCGTTGTTAATTTTTGAAAACTTTTTACTTCTGTACTCCAAACACCCGATGTGTATTTCGGAATCCTCTCGTCGGGCTACATAATTGACTTTGGCCACTGTATTAAGCTTCCGGAACTCTTGGCTCTGACGTCAAGGAATTCTAAGGTGAAGGTGCAGACATGGACAGCTCGAGGGGTTGCTAACCGATCTCGGAACGACTGTTCCGTCGCGAATAATTGCTCGCATTAGGATTAATTGCTCGAGGCACTTTGTTCCATCACTGCTTGCTTGCTTGCTTCAAAGCTCGTGTACACGCCCCAATTCATTTTGCGAAGTGTCAGTGCACTGTCGTGTACACCGTTCGAATCGTCCGTCCGGAAGAAAATCAATTTCTAACTGTTGCTTTTCTAACTTTAATGTTGTTTTACAAGCTCCACGAAACGACAAATAAATTCACATTTTTCTTATTTCTCTTCGACACGATTTTTCATTTCAATGAAATCTCGCGAGTTTTATTATATAAATAAACAAATAAATAAATAAAAACGATTCAACTTAAGATAAAGCATAATTCAACGGGTTACTCGAGCATAAAATGGAATTTATAACTCAAAGAGACGAGATCCTGTTTTACAGCAGGATAATAATTGTCCACTTTGGCCGATAAATTTTCTCGAGTAAGAAAATTGGAAATGCAACAGCTCGATGTCAAAACGAGACTCTTCGTCAAAGGGAGCTTCCGGTGTCACGTCATACCAATTTTTTTTCTTCCTTTATACGAGGATATACATTTTTAATCAGCACTTTGGTTTTACATTCGCGTCCTCCACTATCGATCCGTTTTCCTCGCTAGACTTTGGGCATCTGCGGTCAAGAGGAATGGTCAAATGATTTTTGCATACGTCGGTGGAAAAAAAAGGGGCAACCCTAGACGCGAATATTGCGGTGGCAGGAGCAGTTGCGATTCCACCACGAACACACGAGAGAACGAGAAAACGAGGAAATAACGGGGAAAGTGGCGTTCTCCCTCGGCTGGCTCGTGGTGACGGTTGTTGCAGCAGCTGGAGCTTTTTTTCTCCGCCCCTTAACGTCCCCGTTGGGAGCTTTGGGTGAGAAAACTTGGAATACTTTTCGCTGACGAGGCATTCAAAAATCGCTCACCTCAAGGGTTGTTCCATGGTCCTTACGAGGACCAAGAGAATATTCTTTAGAAAGAGATCTGGAGATCCGTTCTTCCTCAATTTTTATTTCGGTCGGGGTGATTCTCCTAAAATAAATAAGGCAAGAATTCCAATTCTCTTTCTAATTCCAATCCTCTTTTTTCTAACCCTCATCAGAAAGGCGCCTCAAAAGAAAGTACCCTTTTCTCGCTCGAGATCTTAATTAATTCTTTATCAATTCACCGGAAATCTTTGAAAAAGTAATAATCGTAGATCACTCTAGATTAAATTCGCTCGAGCGAGGATGAGCTGAAAAATAAAATGCCACCGGTCTCGAACCCTCGAGAATTTTTTGCCGGCGAAAGAGCTGATGCATAAAAAGCGAATGAGGGTCCAGGCTGTCGTACCTTTTCAAACGAAACGATGGAGCAAAACCGCGGCAATTGAAAGGAGCAAGAGAGAAAACGTGAGAGTGAAAGAGAGATAGGAAGGAACAAGTTGACGAACATTGGCCTTCCCGCCGGTGGTCAGCGATGGACCATTTTGCATTGACGTGAAAGAAGAAAAAAAGGGAAGTCGCGAGGTGGAGGAGGAGGAAGAAAAAAGTAGAGTGAAACGAGCCGATGAATTCAGGTTGACGGGGGGTTGGAGCAGGATCCGTTGGATGGCACGTCGTCCATCTCTGGATTCATTGGGACGATGTCTCGGTACGTGTAACGTGTACGTATTCGTCGAGGACCCAGAGCGAGTGCCCTACGTGTGATCAAAATCCATTCGAACCGAGAGTATCCCTAGCCAGGCTGGTTCGCTCTAATTCGAACGGAAATCGATCCAACCACATTCCACATGTGCTTCTTCAGCGGGAGGGTATACTCCAAACGATCCACCGGAGTGGGCAGTACTCGGAGATTGCCAGAGGACGAGATCGCCGCAAAATGGTATCGGAATAAGGGACGACAAAAAAAAGAAAAGCACGAAGGATTGAAGAGACGGTTCAAAGAGGAGCAAGGGTTGGATCAGTTGCCCCGGCTGGAAGGCTAGATTTATATTGGTCTTGATGATCCATTGAGAAGATTTCTACTATTGGTTGTTTGGATGGCGTCATTGAAGATAAAAGTTCTTGTGGAACAATAAAGAATGCACGGATTGGAATGCCCCTTTAATGGTAGAGAACTGAAGACCATTTTAGGATTAGGAACTGTAGGATGCTCCGGAGCAATCGTTCAGGCTCAAATGCCAGTCTTTTACGGAACTTGATGATCCAATGCGAAGAACTATTCGTTGTTTGGATGCTGTCAATCGAGGCAGAAGTTCTTGCGGAAGAATGGACAGTAGGACCCCTGAAGGATGGAGAACTAAGGACCACTTTTTTTACTAGGAACTGTGGAATGTTTCGGAACAAGTGAAACTGATACCAGGCTAAAAGACCAGTTACCGTATTTGATGATCCAGTAGGGAAAACCATTCACCCTATGTAGGTACGTCTTTTCAAAATGTAGATCTAGCTTTCATTTGCAAATTTTCTTTTCAATTAAGAACTGCAAGAGGTCATCGAGTTCGAAATATTAGTCTTCCTTGAACACTCGAGGTACAACTTACAAGCTGTGTAACTTTTAGAAGCTTGATAAAATGAAAGCTGGAAATGCTCGCGTCGGGTATGGGGAAAGAGAGAACGGGATGCGAGTCCCGGTTGCGTTATGTGGCAGCAGTTTGAGGATTCCAGGCACGAAACAGCAAAGCGAGAGAATCACCACCAGCTAGACGGCCATGGCAGATCAGAACGTCGAATGTTGGACAGACCTTCTCTCGTCTTACTCCAGCTAACGTCAGACACATGACTGTGATCTCGGTTCCTCGAGAGCCGGAAATTCTACACGTTCCTGCGAGGCTTGACATCAACGGGCCGCACGTACCCAAGTAATTCCCCGAAACTGAGATGAGTTTTTCCGCTGCGATACTCGCAGGGCGATAACCGAGACGATTCTCCTCGATTGATGGACACTTGAGTGTTTGTACGTAGGGATGACGTTGATTCGATTGAGACAAACGACGGTGAACTCAGTATTACTCAACGCGAACCAACCTGATATTCAGATGTAGATTGATGCCTAGAATGCAATTAGAACGTCTGTTTTGGATCAATCAAGATCGTTAGCGATCAAACAGAATTGAGGTCTGCCTGATGGTTGATGGATTTAGGAATCACGCTGGTCAAGCCTGTTCTAGGCAAGAATCATTGATACCTACCAATCTCTCTGAATGATCTTGAGGATTTTTCCTCGAACAGATGCAATCTATGGGGACCCCATTGATCAATATTCTCGATTTTCATCCATCAGGAGTTCCATCCATCCATCAGTGGCCACTCCAACCCTCATCGATTCGAAGCACGTCGACTGCTTAATGTCGGAGGTTATTGGATCTAGAATCGATTACTAGGAAGGTGCCAAACCGGCAGTTTGCCATTAGCCGTTTCCAATGCACGTGCTATGATCTCTTCCATCTCGGATTACCTGGTTAATCGAGATTAGTTGGTTTTTAATTAGGACTTTTAGATTCCTACTGATTTGTGATTTCAATTGGTTGGACCGATTACCAGTTTGACAGGACTTCTAGCTAGAGATTTTTATAGATTCACAGGGTGTTACTTCCGCGTGAAAAAAAAAAGAGGCGATATCAAAATGAGCCTGGTGGTGTTATCGGCCTTGGTAGTTTCACGGGTGCTTCAACACGCGACACCTCAGCCAACTCTTCCCATAACCACACTCCTCAGGATGTTTCCCTAGCGGACCGATTCATCCCTCTCTTCTCTGCCAACATCCAATTTCCATAGCATTAGGTTTCTTACATACGTAAACGGGCTCTCGGAGTCGTGCCTTTGTCGACGGGTTGCGGAGCAGAGGGCTCTCCCTTGGATGCCGTTGCTACGCTTCACGGATAACAAGCAGTCAACCTTCTCTACCCCGTGTACTGGGTATATCAGCGGGGGTTGTCGCGTCTTATCATGCAGCCAGCACACTTCGTGACGGAACTCCGACTAGCTGTTTCGTCCCTTTGGAAATGAGATCACGAAGAAAGGAAACAGGCTTTTTAAACGACCGAAACTCAACGACCCCAAAAGTCTTCGGGGGCGGCCCGTCAAGAGGCTAAATTCAGCTGACATTCCAAATATTGATGGAACGTTTTGCCCAATTAATGATCCTGGAACTGCTCCTGGAAATCACTTTTTTGTATCTCATCAATAAATCCACGAGGATTCTAGAAATACCGTGTGACTGCCAAATCAAGTTTCAACAGGTTGGACCAAGTTCGAAAAAGTTCAAAGAAGTTCAGACAGGTTCGAGCAGGTGCAAACGTGCTCCAATCGGTTCGAGCAATGCAGCGTAATTCGAATTAACTGCCGGAGAGTATCAACAACTTTGAACAAGTTGAAACACGTTTGAACAAGTTTGCACACGTTTAATCAGGTTCGAACAAGTTTGCACACGTTCAAGCAGGTTTGAACAAGTTTGAATAAGTTTGCACACGTTCAAACAGGTTTGAACAAGTTTGAACAAGTTTGCACACGTTCAAACAGGCTCGAACAAGTTTGAACACGTTTAAAGAGGTTTGAACAAGTTCAAACAGGTTCGAACAAGTTCGAACACGTTCAAACAGGTTTGAACAAGTTTGAACACGTTCAAACAGGTTTGAACAAGTTTGAACACGTCCATACAAGTTCAAACAAGTTCGAACAAGTCCAAACAAGTTCGAACAACTTCAAACGAGTCCAAACGAATTCGGGTAAGTCCCAGCCCAAACAGATCGGAAAAAAAAACTCTCGGGGTCTCGGATGCAATTTCCGTACTGTATTATTAGTCCCAGCGTTTCCCGATAATTTCCACGAGAGAACACCTCGCCCGGCCAGATCCAGAGACACAGATGGTACATACGTCGATAAGTGCAAACAGACGAAGACGCCTTTGGCGAACGTGACTACGAGGCTCGGTTAACGCGAAACTGATTAGGTCTGCAGGCTGGGGGAGGGCGATGTGGCAGGCAGCGAGTAAGTGGAAGGGGACGGGGGGGGGCGGGGGGGGGCGGTTAGTTTCGTATTGACGAGTCGCAACCACGGAATTCACTAGCTGGTCGAGATACCGTATCAACGAGCTCGCGCTGGAGCGAACAGTAGTGGCAGCCTCGGACCTTGAACAACCTTTACGATGGTGAAACAACTCTGGGAGTGTGCCCAGGCGTATGTACAGGATGCACGTTCACAGAGCGAAATTGATAGCTTCACCATCAACCCCAATACCCTTCTTCACCATCAACCCCCAACGGCAAGGGTGAACGAGGATGGCTGCAATGCAGTTCGAATTGCTATTCCCCCTTTAGTCTTCGATGATTCGGCAGGTGTCTCTCACCCTTGGTCGAGCTATTCGAAACGGCTGAAATCGTTGTACCAACGTCGCAGCCCTTAGCGTCAATATTGTTCATCGTTGTTCTCTGCAGTCAGTTGCAGGCTTCGTGTGAAATTGTATCATGTATTCGAATCGAGTCCACTTCCACTTATAGTACATAGTCACATCAAGAGTATTTTTATTATCTGCAGTACCGACATGTACTTTAAAGCTAGTCTTTGATGCAATTGTTTTTTAAGTTGATTGTTAATTCAATGTGCAAACTTCTATCGAAGTATCTACAGTCTTCGAATTATAAGCCTTAAAATCATCATCTGGGGATGTTAACTTATTAATTATATGTATGGCGTATTTTTGATTTATCATTATTTGTATTATTTATTAATATATATAAATACTATATATATACATATATATATATGTATATCATTATGTCTATTATTTATTATTTATTTATATTATTGGCTTATATCGAATAAAGCATTTAAAAAATCCACTTTCACAAACTTTTCGTTTCCTTATTTCTTTGTGTATTTTTATAAGTTTTTTCAAGCGATCAAGAATTTCTTTTACAGTGAGAGTATTTAAATCTTCGACGGATGCTCTTTGTTAATTTTTTAAAAATTTTATCGAGCTCCGAAACGTTAAGGGTTAGATGGGAATTTATGTACGGCTGGACCGAGCACTTTATGAGGCATGTACGAAAGGAAATAAAAATGAAAAATGCTTTAAAAAAAAAAGAACAGTCGTATACGTGAGGGAGGGGGTGATTTTTAGATGTTTGCTTGGGACTATACTTTTGAGCTACTCTGTATACACGGATATATATATATATATCTACATGTGTTTTTTTATGCATACATATATCAAAAGCGAATAAAACGCAGGGCTTTGGCATGGCCTCGGGTGATTCGGAGCCTCACTCACTCGCTACTTTTGGGGCGAGGGGGAGGCGGCCTCGCACAGTTGTTACCGATGCACCGGATATTCGTTCACGGTAGAGAATAATCCTTTCCTCTTTTGTTCCTTTCTTTGCCTTTTTTCTCCGCAGAATTTTTTATTTACGTTTTTTTCTCTTTTATTTGGACTCACTTTCCAGATGTTTTTTTTTCTGGAGAATTCGTTCGCTTTACGAGATACTCGCGGATCGCCCTCCTGCATTTAAGTACCCGTATCGTTTTTATTTCACATTTTCAATGCTTGCCTTATTCCTGCTTCGCGACCCTTCAGCGCCCCAGTTTTTCCCGCTTTTACCCTTTGCTTAACGCTTTTACCGTTACACCCCGAGATATTATCAAAACGCTACATTTTATTGTATATTTCACATGACCCTGCGGCGAGCCTTCATTTCAGAAGTTGTGCCAAAGTGGCTTTTGTAATTTCGAGTCCCGGAAGTACTTGGCCGTTATCCGGTAAGATTCAATTGGATCGATTAGGTTTGAACAAGTTCCGGTACCTTCAAGCAACCCAAAGCAAGTTCCCGGAACGTCAAACAAGTTCGAACAAGTTCACACGAGTTCGAACAAGTTCACACAAGTTCGAAGAAGTTCACACAAGTTCGAACAAGTGCACACAAGTTCGAACAAGTTTTCACAAGTTCGAGCAAGTTCACACAAGTTTTCACAAGTTCGAACAAGTTCACACAAGTTCGAGCAAGTTCGCACAAGTTCGAACAAGTTCGCACAAGTTCGAACAAGTTCGCACAAGTTCGAACAAGTTCGCACAAGTTCGAACAACTTCAAACAAGTTCGAACAAGTTCACACGAGTTTGAACAAGTTCACACAAGTTCGAACAAGTTCACACAAGTTCGAACAAGTTCACACAAGTTCGAACAAGTTCACACACTTCGAACAAGTTCACACAAGTTCGAACAAGTTCACACAAGTTCGAACAAGTTCACACAAGTTCGAACAAGTTCACACAAGTTCGAACAAGTTCACACAATTCACACAAATTCGAACAAGATCCAAAAAGTTCTTGGAAGTCCTACGTATCTCGAGCAGTTTCAGCGCGTTCGAACAAGCTCGAGGCCATCCAAACGTGTTCGGGAAAGTACGAACAAGTTCGACCAAGCTTACCGAAACGTTACGTACTTCGAACAAGTTCAAACAGGTTCGAACTCGTTCTAACACATCCGAAACGCGTTCAGAAAAGTTCAAACAAGTTCAGCCGGCTTAAAAAAGCTTCGATTCGTAGCGCGCTCGAACATAATCTCAGTAGGGTACATCTCGAGAGTGGACAAGTCGACAATCCGATAGTTCGAGTTCGTCGGTTACTCGTTTACGTTGTTCCACTTTCTTTCGAAATTTCACGAGCGCTAATCTTCCCTCCGCCTGCTTTATTTTACGACAGCTTTACATTGGTCTCCCGGTGAGCATCCTTTTCTCTCGCAATTCAACGAAGTTTTTCAGGCACTTAGTCGTCGCACTTTTTATCACCGAGTCTGCCTGATTTTCATGATTTCTCTGTCTCTGTCTATCTGTCTGCCCCCCCTGCCCCTCATCTACCACGCCTCTTTTTCTCTTCACCCTCCCTTACGTCCCGTTTCTTATTCAACCTACTCATGGAATTCTTGTTCCCTCAGCGCGAATACTATGCGAAACGAATTTTTTTCTTCTTCTTCTTCTTCTTCTGTTTCGTTCGTAGCTGCGTCGTGATTTTTCTGCGATATAGGGAACGGCTGCGGGTTACTGTTACGGTTGGATTGAGGACATTATATCGCTGCCAGTAAAAACGCCCGACGGCTTCTCGCGATTGCACTCCCTTCCACGCCCGAACTTACCACTCGTAACACGTAGTACATCCTGGAAGATACGGGACGTTTCGTGGCAAATCAACCTTTCTTCGATATCAATTTTTCACTCAATATCGTTTTTAATATTATTTTGATTCATTTGGAATTCATCACTTAAAGGACTTCTTTTTTGTTATTCATATTTCGTTAACTAAGAACTTCCTGGTTTGACGAACTTTTCCTATTTGATATCTCGGATTTTTAATTTATTTACAAAAGTTTTTTTTTTCAAGTTGTTGAATTTCGTATTATTATTTTTATGGTATGCAACACATAATTTGTGTAATTTAGGAAGTAACATGAAAAAATAACGGGTTTTTAAAAACAGAATTTTTGGAATTCAACGAGAATCAACTTTGACAATTACCTTTTTTTTGGCGAAAATATATTTTTCAATTATTATTCATCATACGTTTGTATTTTGATATAGCTTTAATTTTTCATAATTCTATTAAATATAATTGTATTTAACGTTAGGATATATTAAAATATGTGATGTATTTTTAAATAAATATATTTTTATATTTTTACGAAATAAAAATTATTTGTACGTATATATATATATATATAATTTTTAATATAGGTTTCCTTAATATGTATTTCTTTTTCCCTGAAGGATAAAAATCGAAAGAGTCGAGGACGGACTGTTTATCGGTCGCGTATAAAAAGCTATACGTATTATATACTTTCATAAAAATGTCGAGGGTACTTGTCGAGCCTGTCGTTAAAATATTGCGCGTCGCTTTCGGTACTTTTACCTTCCGGGATTCTCGTTTTATCCCACGAAGTACTCTTCGCCTCCCTTGATAAATCCGGCGACGATACAGCGGAAAAGCTGTTCCTGAAACGGACGAAGCTAGCGTTGACGACGCGAACTTCTGATCCTCGAGACCGTAAGGACTCACATTAGGAGTACACTAGTGTACTCGTTAAAATAATTCTTTAGGTGTATTATTATTTTTGTTATAAACAACCTTTTTGTCATATTTATATATATTTAGTGATAATAAATTATTTGAATTGTGATAAAAAATATTATGGTTGTTAATAGTACCATTAACATTATAAATATCATAAAAACGAGTTTATAGTTTATACGAATCGTTATAGTTTATAATTTTTTGGGAATAAAAGAACGATAAAAATGAGGCTTCATAATAAATATTTTTTTATTTATTTTTATTATTAATTTCATTTTCAATTTTTTTTCCCAAAATCTCGAAAAATGTAACAATTTGGTCTCACATTTCATTTTTTTTAAACCATGAAACTATCGTTTATTTATCTCGTTGCGGTTCTTTCTGTTGCAGAATCTGAAGAATCAGATAATGACGACGAACGTGTGGGTGGAGCAGGTGAGTTTTTCACATCGATTTAAACAACTGAACAGTCGATTATTGGACCCGAGTGCGAAATTTTGATTTTTTCTTCCTGAATGTACCAGATTTATTTTTTAAATTTATTTTCTTATAGGTAATTTTTCCAATTGCAATAATTTTAGAGTGCAAATGCAAGTTACGAAAATAGCTTCATATGCCATCTGAAAAACAAAAATGCTTTCGAAAAACATTATTTCCAAATTTATCACGAATTTCGTAACTGCGAAAACGTTCACTTTCCAAATTGCCATACGTACGAACGTTCGCGTCCTTGCCAGGAGGCGGACAGAGTAGGGGGGGGGGGGGGAAGTAAAGTCGGGAGCATAAAAAATCGTGGACAGGGGCTGCAATCGTTTCGCCGAGAATAACAGATAGGTCGTTTCCCGGATATCGGGGAAAGAAAAAAAATTGTCACCAGTCAGAGATTTTCGTCATACATTCGAGTATGTTTATTCGAGCAGGACAGCGAGACGAATCCTCTATGAGGTTGGGGACTCGGATAAACTCCAAGAGGGAAAATAAAAGAGAAAGAAAAAAAAACATTCGCGTTCTTTATCTTCTGTGCCAAGAGGACAAGGAGAGTGGGCACCAAGGAGGGAAACGGAGCATCGGTGATAGTGAAAAAAAATCAGGTCCAAGAGAAGCTGGATGATCTTTCGAAAGCATGAATGCCTGACGATATTCCTTCGTCAGAACTTCCCTCTCACCCTCTTTTTTCGCTTCACGTTACATCCTCTCGTAAATTTTCGTCTCTTCCCCTGCCCCTCCCCCCTAGAATTACGAAATCGATTTTACCGTAATATGGAAAACAAATTTATTCCCACATCGAAAACTACGATTTAGGAACGTGTACGAGGGAGAAAGAAAAAAAAACCGATCACTCGTTTAGACGTTAGCGAGGTGAAATTTCCTCGTTGGGTACTTGGCACATTTTCTCAACTCTTTCATGTTCTCGAGTGTTCTACCTGGCCAGAAGTGCCGAATTAAGGAGGCAACTTGCTTCGAAGGCTGTATATATTGATCGAGCACAGTATTTTTTTTTCTTCGTTTTTTTTGTTTGACGAGCTGTAATTAAGAACAAAAATATGTCAGCGATAAAAATTATATAGTATGTTTGTTGAGAAGGGATGAAAAGTACCGAAGGTATTAAAAAGAAAAAACATTGTATCAAGAAAAATAATATTATCCCGAAAATTGTACTGTCTGATCACATCCAGCATTTTCTACTACGCGCCATCAAAACCTGTATAATTCTTGAAAGGGTAGTTTTTTAATTTCTTTTGGTCAGGAGAACTTTGAAAAACATTTTCACGCATCAAGGAACTTAAATAATTTTGCTTTGCAGGCATAGAAGACGAAAAAAAATTATTGCAGCGGTTTTCCCAAAAGGCAGTGGAAATCGCTGGGCATGGTCAGACACACAATTTTTTCGACGCAAAATTTTTGAACGATTATCAGAACTCAGGAAACCATAACTGCTGAGAAAATAACATGAAAAATCAATGGTGAAAAAATTCTTCTAGCAGTAATTCAAGCCGAGTCGATATTGGAACGATTGGAAAATTGGAAAGATTGTTTGGAGTTTCGTCGAGTTTTTAGGCTTTGCGAGAGGAATAAAGTGGCCATTTCGGGTCAGTAGGGACGTGAAAAAAATGACGATACGATAAAGAGAAGTTGGAGCGACACGAAGACAGAAGAGAAAAAGATTATAGTGGAGAGTTAAAAAAGAGGAAGGGAAGGAGACAACCGGAATGGCCAGTCGGAGTGGACAAAAAATAAGAGGCAAAAAATTAAAGAGGAAAGAAGCGAAAGGGAAAGAATATTTTAATTGTAAAATAGTAGTCTGCGCGCTCGTTGAGCATTGTCTTTGCTAGATTAAGGTGCCTCGTTGGCGATGGTAGGTTTCTCCCCGGAATTCAGTGCTTGCCTCGACAAAGCAAAGTATTTAGAGAGGCTGAGCACGAAGTCTGTTTGCCAGGGCTGGCAATAACCCAAGGAAACTTTATAATCATCCACGCTCTACTGGCCTTAATTTTTTTTTCTTTTTTCTTTCTCCACCGTAACGTTAATTCGTGTGTATTTAGCGTCGTTATTTAATACTGAGGGATAATGTTGTACTGAAGGAACCACGAATAGAACGTGACAGCACGTTCGCGAATGGTCTTTAGAAGCTTCGCTTCATTTTTTAATATCTACGCATGAGTGAATTTAATTCCCTTTTTGATTTCCCAAGCACACTGAATTGAGTTATTTCCACGGTGAATTAAGTAGACTCGAGTCGACTTTCAATCAACTTGGGTTTTCACTTCAGTATAGTTGAGTTCACGTGAATTATAATGAATTATCTGGATCGCACATTGAGTTGATGTCAGTCCGGTTGAGTTCACTTTATTGATTAGGCTTGATTGAACAATTAATTTAATTCTTCATTAAATTTATTTATTCACTTGAGTAGGCTCCATTAAACAAATCGACTTAAGTGGTTACGTCTAGTCAGTTGATGAAAAAAGGCGTGCTCTTTTAATTTTTTTTTTTTGTGGAAAATGATTGCAGGTTTCGAACTGTTTTTTTTTTCATAGTAAAGGGTATATTTTTTATTACGTTTCATAGATTTTGTATTCTAAAAAAAGTCATAAATATAGCAGATATAATAGATATCCCGGATTGCTGTTAAACAAAAAGACCTTCCCCGGTGACCTCAGTTTTTGTATTGTATTATCTAGTCTTCTATCGAAGGATTTACCAAATTAACAATTTTAGAAACAATGCTCGGTGATCGAAAATGAAAGTCTAAATTTCGATCGAAAAATCACTATATTTTCCTTGATACAAAAAAAAGTATATATCGAAAAAAAATCTTTCAATCAAGGACTGCCTTCTAACATAAAAGAAAAAGTATACAAAATGTCAAGTAAATCGGTTAGATTTACTTGACATTTTGTATATTTTTTTTTAAGTTAGAAGGCAATCGTTGATCGAAGGTTTTTTTTTCCGATACATATTTTTTTTGTATTGAAAACGAAAAATCGTTTTCCCCAAAACTCTGACTAGATTCAACCCCTTAAATCGTCCTAATTAAAGTTGAATTTATAAACCTCAACTCAAGTGTGAAAAGTCAATAAATTTGAAAAAAAACTCCCTTCAAACCAGCTTTAGTACACTCCAATTAGAACCTGTTTATTCGAATGGTTTTTTTTACACCCTTCGGATTTAAGTCTTACCACAGAGTAAAAGCAAGTTGCCAAGTAACAAAACTACATCGAACGAAGTTTCAGAAGTCATGCTCGTACTGAAGACGTGTATCGTGGATACGTCTGCACGTGTGTATTTTTTTATATGTGTGTATGTGTGTGTTTTTTTTCTTCGGAGGCAAACCTCCCCGACAGAATCAACGTTATGCACCAAAGTAGTTTGTATTTACCAGTTCGAAAAGTTCGACCGTTATCGGGGATCACCCTCGACGATGGCTGCACATCGCCTTCCTCCTCGAAAGCTTCTTCCGGTAACCCACCCTATGCGTCTGTACATGTTATATCGATCGCACGAATTGTGTAGCTAGCTATCATCTAATGCGTCAACTTGGACGCTTCTATTCACAGACTTTACCCGGAGGGGAGAGGGAAGAGGGGGGGGGGGGAATAAACAGGAGCAAAAGAAAAGCGAATCCATTCGGAAAGTGCGAGATGGTTTCATTTTACGTGACCTTTGTGAAACCGATCTCGTACACCGAGTGAAAAAAGTTCATACGCCCTTCTTTTATTGAACGAGAATCACCGAGCCAGGGGGATAAACAACGATGATAAATCCGTTTTGCGCCCGAGCTTTTGAGCTTCCGTTGACTAGATGGATAAAATTCTACGAAACACTTTTAACAGGACGACTGATTTTTTTTTTCTTTTTTGTTAGCGTATAAGTACTTTTCGTTTTTTTGTGTTAGTTTAATTATTTTTGTTTTATATCGATTTAATGATTTTTTATTTATTTGGTATATACATATTGTGTTCTTGTATCGACGGTAATCCGACGCATTCTGAACGTGGAGCTTAAATGGGAAAATGTCAAAAAAATATTATAGAAATAGTTTTCGCATTTTTCCAGTCTAATTTTGGGCTTTCGGCAAAAACTGGGGTATATTCCGTAATCAGCGGAAAATTTCTGTTTAAATAGACCCTTTTAAGAGTTTGAAAACGGAACAAAAAAATTTCGACTTCCACGACCACTTTTCGCGGAATCTCAAAAATCACGAAGTTTCGAAAGTGCGTAGGGTGAGCTTCTTATATGCCATGGAGATTTAGTTGGTGTGTTTGGAAAAGGTTTTTGCCTGACTTAAATAATGGCGTTGGATTCATGTCGATATCTCTCGTAGTTGTCGCGGAAAGTCCACTTGAAAAATCGGATGGAAAAATTGGCAAAAATCGATGGTCCAACTTTGAAATTCTGCCAAAAATCGAAAAATCATCGGATTTCAATAATTAAAAAAGCATTTTGAAGAGAAAAAAAGTTATTGATGATTTAGTGAAAAAACTTATTTTTCTCAAAAATCCAAAAAAAAATTGTATTTTTAATATTTTTTTATTGATTCATTTTGATGTAATTTAACCCCCTGAGTACGAATCTACCATTCATTTCTCCGAAAGCTCAAAATATCTATAAAAAAATCTCAAAAAACTTCTAAAACACTTTTTTTTTGCTGTATGCAGTGCTTTTCACAAAAACGTGATTTTATTCGTAATCAGCTAAAAATTTCCGACCGGATAAATCCTAAAACCATTCCAGAAAAAAAAAAATAACGTTTGACCCTCTTACCTAGGCTTATCACGAAGCCTTTTTTGTTGGGAGTAAGCTGAAAACAAATACGTTGGAAAAATCGATAAAAATTCGGGACGTTTGGAGCGACGATTTTGCCAGTCAGGTTGTAAATGCGTGCGCCAGCTTCGGACTCATAATCAATTGTCAAAATAGAATGTACGAGGGGTACAAACGAAACTGCGTGAACTAACGCCGGAGTGGGGTGAGGGGGGGGGTTGCAATGATTATAGTCGAAGCAATAGGATGGTTGCGTATATAAAGCACGAACGGGGACAAACGACAGATACTGATCGCGCAGGGATGAAGGGGGGAAAAGGGCAAGGGTGGGGGTGGAAAAGGGCGAGAGAGAGAAAGAGAGAGGGAGAGAAAGAGAGAGAGAGAGAGAAAGAGACAAAGAGAGAGGGAGAGAAAGAGAAAGAAAGAGAGAGAGGGGAAGAGAAAGAGAGAGAGAGAGAGAGAGAGAGAGAGAAAACGATGAGCAATGCCGAACAAACGTTCACGGATGAAAGATTCACGAGTGCGTCGAAACTGTACCGACGAGGAATTTAATTTACGTATGAATCGAATGTTACGAAATGAGGGAAAGCTCGCCGTACACAACACGGGTTGCTCGCATAGTTCGATCTCGCCACGGATGATGCATCGCTCGTTCCGCTCGAACCTGTAGCGCGCGATACCTCGTTTTGTTTTTTACCACCCGAACGAATTTCGTGCAAAATATTAAGCGTGGGAAGTTACGAGGAAAAAAAAAAATGCAAAAATAAAAATGAAGAAATTCTGTCTAAATTTGACACATCGGGGGAATTCTCGAGTCAACATTTCATCGAGGTGATTCCGCTATTTATCCAAGCAACTTTATCGGGTGTTATGATCCTGTCGAATTGCAAACTGTAAATTCCTGATCAGCGGGAGATTTACTTCGATGGTTGCTTTATTGGTTTAATTCGGTGGAGAAATGAATACTCGTATCGATATTGTATAGGAGAATATTTACAACTACGATCGAAGATAAATCGAATATGTTAAATAATTGAAAGAAAAAGAGAGAGTTTTGATAAAATTGAATTAAAAATTCGTTAAAATCGTGAATAAAAACAAGATAATTAAATTAAGAAAGTTCAATAGCTCAGTCATATTGAACATGTTAAACAATTGAAAGAAACGAAGAATGTTTCAATAAAATTGAATTAAAAATTCGTTAAAATCGTGAATAAAAACAAGGTAATTAAATTGATAAAATTCAATAGCACAGTTACATCAAATATGTTAAACAATTGAAAGAAACGAAGAAAGTTTTGATAAAATTGAATTTCAAAATTCTTAAAAAATTGTGAATAAAAACAAACCGAACGAAATTGACAAAATTCAATATCACATTGAATACTCAATCGCGAAAACCAAATAAATAATTAAATTACATAACCGTAATCATAATTATTTTTTCGTAATTTTGCACTGTTTATTTATCAAATTCGAAAAAAAAAATTTCTCATTAAAAATAGTTGTATAAACAATTGGAGGAACAAAAGAAAAATGTTGAAACCATCGAAGCCCTGATAATGTCGAAAAAAAAAAATTGAGAACGATAAACCTCGGAAGGGCGTCTGGCATCTCGCACCCTTGTGCTCGAGGGTGTACAGTTTGCGAGCCAGTTTCGTCGACTGTGTGTGGAACGATATTCGTCGGGGTTTCGTCGCGATCGACTCCGGTCCGGATGCCGATATCGCTCGTGTACGAGGGCGGAACGTCGGAGGGGGTGTTGGTATCCGATCCATGGATGGTTAAGGGGTGGGTTCGAATGTACACTCGTGCAAATCCGACCGAGAGATAAAAGCGTCATAGAGTAATTTATTATGCGTTGCTTATCGTTTCTCTCATTGTCTCACCACGTTCGATCCACCGTGTTATTGAACCCTATCAAATGAGTAATTAACTCGAGCTTCATGGACCATTTACCTTTGAGATTGAGAAAATACGTCGATAACATCTGACACATTTTTTGTCATCGCAGAATTTTCAAAAATTCCATCACGGTGAATGTATAAATAATTGAATTAATAAATAAATAAATCATGAAAATAAATAATGGAATGACCAATGGAACAAGTAGAAAAAAGAAAAGCCTTTGATGGATGAGTCAAGCTAATAATATAAATATTATAATAATAAGAATAATAATAATAATAATAATATAACTGCAATAAATAAATATAGAAATGTGTAAACGTTTTTTGTTCGGAAAAATCTCTTGACTTTCTACGTCTGAAAATTTTAGCCTCAAATAAATAATTCATTTATTTGGTAAAACATTTTTTTTTAGGCAACGAAACAAATGAATAATTTATTTGGATTATTATAAACGTTATTTATGATTGTATAATTTTGATTGTATAATGTAAACGTTATAATTGTTATTTACAAATGATTAATAAATAATTTATAAATAACCCAAACGCATAAATAATCTATTTATTTATATATTTAAGGGAGACTGAGGCTACCATTTTCAGAGGTACGAAGTTACAAGAAAAACGTTCGATAAGAAATAGTTTATGAATAAATATTTGTACAAATGAATAAACAATGAATCGACTGATAAATAGGTATAGAGATACAATATAAAAAAGCCAACGTACAGTTCAATAAATGGATGTGTCAACGAAACAAAGTGGGCAGCAAATAAATAAATAAAAAGGACAATTTCGTTGTTCGCTGTTAAAGTTTGTGGCATTGATAAATCCTCGTTTAAGAACAACGAGAACTACCAACTTTCATCCCCCGAGCGTAAGGGTTGATCGTGAATAGTGACCCGTGTGTTTCTCTTTTGAATGGAAGATCGTGACCACTCGCCGAATCTTGTCCGTCCTAGTGACAATAAAAATAAATTTTCGCGGGCGTTTGTGTGTAAGGGATGAAAATAAAAGAGTGCATATAAATCTTTATTCGCGGACACAGGAGTGTGGAAGTTCAAAAGGTGCTTGAAGTTGGCCAGGGATGAGGTTTTCTTATTGCCTAATGACGAGAAATAGAGCCGCGAGAGAAAATGCTTATTTTCATTTTGCGACGTGAAAGCTCGTTCTCGTCGAGCTGGCGGACACTCTTGTTTGCTTCTGCCATTTAGAGCTTCCGTAGAGAGGAGATAAATGCGATGAGAATGACTTTTTTTAATAATGTTGGAAGCCTCCCCGTGGAAACGTTCACGAGGATTTGTTTCTCAGTCGATTACCTCGTGAATTTTTTCCTCCTTTATCCAGCTGTTTGATATAAGCTGAATGAAGAAAATGGAAAGGGGTTCAGTTCTTTACAGAAGTGAAATTTTTCTTCTCGTTGGAAACATTATTAGGATGGAAGTGTATTTCCGATTTTCCGTAGATCTAAGTACGCCCCATAATTTTGAATGGATGAAATGGATCTGAGTATTTTATATAATCAAGGACGGCAAACTTGGAACTGAGTGCTCGAAGTAACGTTGAGCTTCGGACTTGGATTTAAATACTTGGAATATATTTGGACTTAGATCTAATATCGGAGGTAAAATGATGGATCTAAGTATTGGAAAACGTTTCAAAGTACGTACTTGGTTCTTAATACTTGGAATAATTTTACGCCGCAAGTCTTGGATCTAAGTACTTCAAATAATCTTCGAAGGTACTACTTAGGACTCAGTACGTCAAATGAAATTGAACTTCGAACTTGGATTTAAGTATTTCGAATAATATTTGAGGAAGGACTCAGGTCTAAGTAAAAATCGTTTTAATCCGTATATGTGAGCTTCGGTACTTGGAATAATGTTAGACTGTTATCTGGAATTTCAAGCGTCGGATCTAAGTACCGGTAAAAATATTTCAAAGCGCATACTTGGAGCTTTGTACTTGGAATAACGTTTCCATTTCACGATTGGATCTGAGTACTCAAAATGTTGGACTGCACACGCGGCTCTAAGTACGGGGAATTACATTAGGACGCAGAACTGAGTACTCAAAATTTTATTACACGTAATTCGATTAAAGTACTTGGTTCTATCCTGCAGAATTGAATTGAACCCGAGCTCATTAAAATTCACAAACTTGGATCTAAGTACATAAAACATGAATAAACATTAATTCGAGTCTAACGGAAAAGCATATTTCAAGGCAACGAGTTTGTTTCACGATTTTCGTGGCAAATACAAAACTTCTTTCCCGGTCTAAGTACCAAGGGGTGTCAGCTTCAGCGTCGCTAATTCAATTTCGCACTTCGCTCGTCGAAACGTTGGAAAGGGTCGATCGGTGTGGGGGTTCGATCGAACTTTTAAAGCGTAATTATCGCAAGGATTTGTGGGTCTAAATCCTCCGGATAAACGATCCACGAATAAAAGAAGAAAGTCTAGGATCTTTTGAAGATCCATATTTTCTTTTTTTTTTTCTCTTTTCTTATCCCTCTCCCGTCGTTTCAACAACGAAGATTCGTACAGGGCCACTCGCCGAGGCCTCCGTTGAGTCAAAGAACGAAAAAGGGAGGAACGATAATACCCTGCCAGGTTTGAAAAGAATCGCGAGACTGGTACGAGGGAAGCGGATTGAAAAGAATTAAGACGAAATGAATGAGAGCACCGAGGCGTGGGTCGACGTTGTTCGGCCCTTCTTAGGCTCTCGAGGAGTGTCGATCTTTCGACCTTTTGACCTTCCAGTCTAACCGACCTCATAGCGATTTTATCCCTTTTGTGGATCAAAGCTAAACCAGCCTTCTCCTTACCCCCTCCTCGTCTCTTTCCCTTTCATTCATTCTTCGGACCAACAATATTTCTCATTGCAAATTTTAATCAACTTTCGCACCCGATCGTGCTCTGAATGATGCTTTTTTTCCATATGCTTGACAGGTCGATGAACGCGATCACCCAGTCATCGATTCGCAATCTCATTCATACTCAATTGCCCAATTATTATACCATATTGTATTACTCGATTTTACAACCAATTGTTTTTGTCGATTGATATTGAATTTTGCTTTCAGGAATGGAATGATTACAAGCTGAAATGGAATCCCGAGGAGTACGGCGGGGTGGAAACCCTTCATGTACCATCGGAACACATATGGCTGCCAGACATAGTTCTATATAACAAGTAAGTCTATCCTTTTGCTTTTTGGATCGATATAGCTTTGTAGAAAACAACGCGAAATTGAAATATCTATTTTTTATAATTCAGGATTTATTGATGATTTTTCGTTTGTTTGGGTTTATGATGGTGAGCAAGTACGAGAAGAATGGAACAATGAAATTTTTATTGTATTATCGATACTTTAAAAAGTTTAAAAATATCATTGTTGATAAGAATAGTTGAAAGGGGAGCAACTTTAAAAAAAGTCAATCATGGATTTATATTTTTTATTCTGATATTTTTTAATACTAGCATTTTATTGTATAATTTACTATTTACATAATTTATTATTGATATTTTCAATAGTATATTTTTACTATTAATGCATGAATAATTAATTATTATTTATCATTCATACATGTATAGTATTAATAGTGACATAAAAAGTGGAATCCAATCCATTAATCAGAGGTTGAATAATCATGAAATATAATAGTTATTACAAACAATTGAAACCGGAGTAACATCGAAAATGCTGCTTTTATTAACTCAATAAATAAAAAAAAGATAACCATCAATTCATACTTTTCATTTAAATATTTTTTATCAGTAGCATTTTATTATAAACAGTATTTATCTAATTTATTATTAATATTTTTAACAGTATATTTTCACTATTAATACACGAATAATTAATTATCATTTAACATTCATATATTTTTATCATCAATAGTGATACAAAAGGTGAAATCCAATCGATTAATCAGAGGTCGAAAAATTTTGCCAAATTGACATACCTAATGTTTAAATTTTATCAACATTTCCGGAATGCTCGTTTCCGGTCTGGTCGATGGAAATAGACGCAACAGGAAGGAGTGGATGAGACAATGCAAAATAAAAATAAAAGGAGGCTCCAAACAACCCATATCATTTCTCCAACCCTCCCGGCCCCCAAAGTCCCTTTCTCTGTAGAATCCAGCAAAGAGCCTTGGCACAAGAGCTTCGAGGCTATACCCATTGCACCGTCACGTTGACAATCGAATTTTGGTAACTTGATAGACTGCGAAAATGCTCGTCTTGAGAATACCGAAAGGAATTTCGTCGTATCGACGTTGTATTCCTTCACGATGCTCGGGTTACTTCGCCCATCTTGTTTTACTTGTAAAATAGTCGTGCACGAAGCTTCTCGTTCGCATTTTCATGGTTGGCAATGGATACTAGAGTCGGGAGAAAGAAACGACTTGAAACCGAATAACGAGAATAATTCTTCGTATCGCTACGATTTTGCGATGCAAATTCACCGTTGCAGAGTGCATCGCGAGCCTCGAAGCACTTTAATGGAAGCACCGGATAGGGAGAAACGAAGGAGAGGAGGAGAAAGCGAAAACGTATCGTATATTCTTTTATCAAGAAAATTCAATTTCCAGTACTGCGAAATTGAATGCGTATACGTGCGTGTACGCACCGGAAATGTCACGGTATTATAACGTTAAGAAATAACGTTCCTTCGAGGGAATCAAAAGTTGGATGAAAGTGCCTTCAACACTTGTGAATTTACGGTAGCATTATTTCTTTTTTTTTTGTTTGTTTTTCTTTTTTGTTACCTTATATTCAGATTTTTCTCGTGCTTTTTCCGGAAACGAGAAGCAGGAGAAATATCTGAACATGGAAAACGCACAGGTAGCCATCGAGGCGTTTTCGAAAATTCGAGGTTTGGAAAATATTTTTGATAAACATCGATTTCTGAGACTGTATTATTTTCAATCTGAAGAAAGAATTTATATTGAGAATAATCGTGAAATTAATGTAAGTTCAAAGTGTACAGCAGTTTGTTATGGGTTTTTAAAAATATTTTGATAAAAAATCGATTTTCAGAATAGCAATTTACGAATCGATGGATACGCCTTTCGAAAATCGAACAATCGAGAATTCTCATTACGTCCAGTATCTAAGAAATTAATTATCAAAAACTCGAAAATCGCTATTTTTCAATAAACTCAACGTTAGTTCCCACGTAAATTTTCCGCACAAAAAATTTCATTTCCAAAAAGAATTTACAGAGATGCCATTCAAGTTACCATCTGTCGTAATTTTCAAACGAGAATAATTTCATCGAGCCAATCACTCGAAAAATCCTTACCGTTTGTATAGCGATATGGTCTTTGATCAAAGAGCCGTCAATCTCTCCGAACAACACTCCAATTCCAGTATTCGATAATTCAGCTCCGGAAATTTGTCGTCCAAACCCACCAACTTCCGGGACAATTCACTCGAGCGTCCCGTTCGTTTCTGACGTTGCTTTGTTATTTTTTCGTCTCTTTGCTCATCCTAATGGGATGACGGAACGTCTCGTCGGAAACTTTTCCGGATCCGTCTGAACGGCCAAACACAGAAGGAATCCAAGGAGGTCCTGTTTCCTTATTCAAACATTTATTCTTCTCGTTGACGCTGGTGTTCCAACCCCTTTTGTATCTTTGGCTATGTCAGTGGGGTTGAAGAGATGGAAGGAAGGCTTGGGAGGTGGGTTAAGGGGTGGCCGGGGCACATACGGTTGTATAGCAGGCTGCTTATCGTATTCCAACAGGAAGTGCAAACAATTTCGCTGGGACAACGCGTGGTGACTCGTATAGCAAAGGGATGTCAGGCGCAGTGACCTCGTCTATGGTAAACCATTTCCTTCTTTCTTCTTCTGGCTGGCTACCACTTTACGTTCTTCATTCGGGTGGAAAGGGTGGGCTTTTCCTGGGGATCCCCATTTCCCGGTACTAACCACCGCTCCGATGAAACTGCCAGCCACCCCTCTCGTTCGTGTTCCCTTTCAGTATTTCGCAGTATCTTTTATCTTACTCCTGGTTGCCACCACCCTTGGCCTACCTTGCATGAATACTGGTGGCACACCGCACTCTGTACACGGTGTACGGGTTGGGGCGCCCCCTCCCCAGTGCTCACGAGACCATCCTTGTATTCGCCGGAGCAAAATGCAAAGTTAAAATATGCGAGAAAACGTACGTGCGAGAGAATCTCGTTACTCCATTATCACCGGATTACTGCACCTGATGCTGTACTCGTCTGGTAGCGCTGGGTGTGCCTGGCGTTCCGAGGCCACTGGGGGTTACCCCTCCAACCAATCAATTTCTGGCCCGGAAGGTAACGAGAAAGCTGGAGAGAGCGACTTTTTCCAACGTCCTTCGTCGACCTTCCTAGTCCTCCCGGATCTCGAACGTGTTTCGGTGACGCCCTATTCACTGGGCACGAGAAGAAGCATCTTTCCTGACGTCTGGCCCAGTTGGTTGATACTCAAATCGGTTTTGATATATCCAGAAGCTAATGCAGCTTTAAATCGTTGCAGAATTAACTTTCTTCCCTGATCGACTTCCAGATGAACCCAAATTCTAATCACTGGGGAAGGGGGAACACCCCCTATGGGGGCAACTCGTTCTCGTAGTCACTGGAGCAAAATGCAAAGTTAAAGCATGCTGGGATACGCACGTGGATAAGAATCTCGATAATCCAGTGTTACCAGATTACTGCAGGTGTGTCTGGGGGTTCACTGGGGTCACTGGGGATTGCCCCAATCGATTTCTGGTCCCAGGGGAAAGAAGCTGAAGCTCTGAAAACTGGCGTTTCTTTGGATACTGCACCTGACCCTGGGCTCGCATATGGGTGTACCTGAGGATGCACTGGGGCTACTGGGGATAGCCCCAATTAATTTCTGGTCACAGGGGAAAGAAGCTGAAGCACTGAAAGCTAGCGTTTCTTCGGATACTGCACCTGATCCTGGGCTCGCCTATGGGTGTGCCTGGGGATGCACTGGGGCTACTGGGGATTGCCCCAATCAATTTCTGGCCCCAGGGGAAAGAAGCTGAAGCACTGAAAACTGGCGTTTCTTTGGATACTGCACTGGGCTCGTGTATGGGTGTGCCTGGAAATGTGCTGGGGCTACTGGGGATTGCCCCAATTAATTTCTAGCCCCAGGAGAAAGAAGCTGAAGCACTGAAAACTGGCGTTTCTTTGGATACTGCACCTGATCCTGGGTTCGCCTATGGGTGTGCCTGGGGATGCACTGGGGCTACTGGGGATTGCCCCAATCAATTTCTGGTCCCAGGAAAAAGAAGCTGAAGCACTGGAAACAGGCGTTTCTCGGAGTACGCTTCCGCGACCTTGCTTCCGCACTTACACCCGAATCACCTTCGAGTGACAACCTCTTCGCTGTCAGGGTACACGTGACCCGACATCTGACCCAGTTTTCCGAGGATCAAAGCAGTTTTAATGGCCGTGAAGTTAGAGAACAGGTGGATATGATTGCAAACGTCGTTTGACTGTGATCGGGGGGGGGGGGGTCTAATGGAGATCTTCGCTTCGGCTCCTTTAGAATCTGTCAAGGTAGTTTAATTTCGGATTACTGGGTGTCTAGAGGCCGAACACCGAAATGGCTTTCGACCTTCCTCCCTCGCCGCCGTTTTCTCATTATGACACGTCAAAGTCCGGAGTCCCGAACTGCGTTTAATTGGTATCCGAATAGCGTGCTCCGTGCCAAACGGACACTTCCCTCTTTGTGCCAGGGGTGGTGTTCGATTTCGTAACCCCCTCCCGAGCTCCCACATCGAAGCTTTCGTTCTCACGATATTGGAAATCGTTGGCTATAATTGCCAAAACTAACTGATGAATAGCCTCGTGACTCTGAATAAACGCGAATGTGTGTATGTGTATGTGACAACCCTGGCTCGTGGAAGTCTGTGATTTCTCCGCTTCTCCGTTTTGGGGTGACACCCTCGACCACCCCTACCCCTCCCGGCACAGAATTTAAATTAAATTCGAAGATAAATGTGCAGGTTGTCGTTCTTTCCGGGCCGTTTTTTTTTCGTGAAATATCAGAAAGTAATTGATTTCGAATAACTCTGCAAATTAATCGGGACGAACGGGGCTGGCGTTCAGGATTATTGTTTTTGAATATCCTCGTTTCAAAAATAATCTCCTTCACCTTCTCACGTAAATTTTTTTGCTATGCACGTATATACTAGCTATTATTTCTCGACAAGTTTTGAGGATTGGAAAGGTCAACGTAAATTTTGACGACGATCGTAGAAACAACACTAATGAAAATCAAATATTAATACAATTAATATTAAAACGAGGCGCAATAAAAATTCGATGTTAAAATATTGGTATTAAATATTCAAATCTTCATTATGTATTTTGATTAAAAATTACTCCTAAATTCCGTGAAAATCATTTTAAAATTCAGCTCAACCCGATACTCTGATGTTTTTACATTACGATAAATTAGTAATTAGATTAAAAATAATCACAACAGCTAATAATAATAATCGATTTATAGGTTATTATTATTATTTGTAATCTAATTAATTAATATAATGAATAACTATTAAGATATACTAAACAATATTAATATACTAATCATTATTTAATTAATCTCCTAACTACATTAATTAATACTAATATATAGCAAACCATAATAATATTCTTTATAACGATAAATAACAATTATAATATTTATATTATAAGAATATAAATATTATTTAAATGTGGAATTATTAAATATCATAATAATTAAATTTTTTAATTGTCGTTATTATGAGTATCCGAGTAACGGAGAGGCTGAGGATAAAGGGGCGTGTGAGAAAAAAAGGCTTAGACTTACTGCAGAGATGCAAGTTTATTTGCTTAGCGCCGCGACAAAATCGATCGGTCGTCCTGTTGGAAAATTACGTTACGTCGTCACGTGCACCGCAAAACTCTCACCGCAGGGCTTCAGAGTTCGCTGCTACTGCACCAGCAGATTCTAGCGCTTTCATGCACAACTTTCTCTTCTACAATCTGCAAAATGCGTTTTGTCCGCCTCTGGCTTGCGCCTCTGTTGTTCCGGTACTTCCATTATACCTCCCTCTCCTCGACTGAACCCCCAGCCCCACCCCACTGGTGCTTACGGAGTTACGAAAAGTTACGAATTCGAACGGTAACTCGACTGTATAAACCACCAACAAATTTCGTTCGTACAAACCACACGGACGTATAACTGTTTCATTGTTAATTCAAGTGTTCTCGACGCAACAACAAATGTATTAATTCTTAGTCAGCTGGATGAAGCTTTCCTTCAACCTTTTTTTCTGATTTACGATTTTTCACGCAGAGATTCGAAGAAAAGAGCATTTTTTTCTCGAGGATTATTCATAATTATTTTTGTTTATTTATTAGTTGTAGTTGAAATTTAATTTTAGTTGCGAAATAATAACGATTATTGGCAAAAAACATATTTCTAGATTTTTAACAATTTTCTGTGTCGCTTGTCTGAAGCCTGCGGGGTTTTTTCACTTACGCAGTAGTCGAAATACTTTTCGGTCAGGCGGCTTATTTTTTTTCCATATTTTTGGTAAAAGGGGTTGGATTTTTTCGATTTTTATCACTTGTCTGAGCGCAGCTGGCTCTGACCACTGGGGCAGTAGTAATCACACTGTTTGATCAGACGACTCAATTAATTAATTTTTTTTCGATATTTGAATAGAAAATCAAAGATGTACAAAAAAACATTATCAGAATTGACAACTTTCTTTAAGGTCAAGATAGATAAAGAGAAATTCACATCGAGTAGATCGATCCAGTTGGGGCTTAAAACTTCAATTCTTTTATCTTCTTTTTTTCGATACTCTCAGTCAAGTAGATATCTCGAGGTTAGCCGTTGAGATTCCATCTCAACTACCTGAAGTATTGTACCAACTTTCATTGACAACGAAGCCAAAGAGTGCCACGGAGTCAAGAGGGATAAAGTAGGATACCGAGAGGACAGAATGACTTTTGTCAACGGTATCAAGTTTATAAATCTCGTGAATAAAAAAAAAAGGTAACTACTCTCTTCTGGATAGGAGAATGTCTTAAAAAACAAGATTGAACAGACTGTTTAAAAGTTACGAGTTCGATCATTGAATGCCATTGAAATTAATGGGATAAAAACATTAGTCTTTAAGAGGAAATAAAAAAGAACTACAGGAAAACAGATTTATCTCGTCCTTCATTCTCGTGTTGCAAGTTCCCTTCGAAATTTCGATCGACTTCACCGGCTCCATATTTTACAGTGCTATTCCTTTCTTCGTTCCAGATTTTCGAAAACTTGACGTAAGTGTGCTCGTTTTTTTCTAATTTTGATTTTTGATTTTTTTTATTGGTCCATTTTCCCCAACCCTCATTTCACGGATGAGATTTCGCCGTGAGGCACCCCCACTTTTGATTCTCATACAATGACATTTTTTTTTAATCGAGTAATAAAAATAGCATAAATTATTCGTATGTATTTTGTAAAAAATTAATTTTAGTAATAAACAATTGAGTGAAAATATAATTTTTTCGAGAAAATCTTACCGAGATTGAACAAGATAAATTACATCAAGTGAATATTAGAAAAACATTGTAAATTATATCAATCATGAATTAATCGATGTGATAAAATTAAAACAGTGTCCAATTGTTGATAAAATTCGATACTCCATGAAATAAGTCTCAAGGTCTACTATGATTCGAGAATTTATCGAAAAGAAATCGAGTTGCTTCTCGTAACACGATCAGTGTTATTATTTTCTCGGCTCTCGAGGAGCTTTCGATCCGAAGCTCCAAGAGAATTTGGTACGAGCCGGACGACCTTTATACACTGACTCCTTTTTTTATTCCCCCTTTGTATCATGAAACAGAGAGGTCACTCTGATCGATGATAAATAAAGGGGACTTAATCCTCTTACAAGATTTGCCAGACCCTTTCAGTCCCTCGAGTTTAATTGCCGAAGTTTGTCGAAGAGTAGAATGTCACTGACATGGACGTAACATTTCGTGAGTAGACAAAAACAAACAAAAAGAACTACTAAAAAATAATTACTAACATAAATGTAAAAAATAACAAAATCTGATTTTGCATTCACCAAACTTGTAAATTCAAACGAACAAAAATGAAAACAAATTTCCAACAGTATCTAACTTATGAAGTTAATTGTTTGAACATTTTATTTTTTATCTCGCCTTTAAACAAACATATTTCGATGCCACCACGATTTACTGTATTTTTTGTGCCCCAAAATTTATTTCGAAAACTCATTAGCCTAAAATTAATTTATTAGCCTACTTAGCCTAAAATTACTAAAATTAGAACGTACATTAAAAAATATCGATTAGGAGTAATAAGGGAAACCCAAACAAACTCCACGGAAGAAAATATCTTTTTTTTTCTTTGAGACCTACAGACGTGGCATTTTTGTCCCCTCTAGCTTTTTGTAAGAAAAACAGTACTTCAGCGTTTTACCCCACGTGATTCGAAGCTACAAATAAAAATTTAAAAAAATGAAAAAAGGCGAGCAAAAAATGCAATCGAAAGTGAATAAAAGGGGTGTTGTTTTTTTACTGGGGTAGGAGTGGCTTGGAGTCGAGGGCACCCATTGACTTCGCGATCTATACTCGTTTTTAATCAACATGTGCAATTCTTGGAAATTGTAGGAGCTGCATTCGATCATCGAGACATCGAGGAAGAAAATAAAAACAAAAGCTCTACCCCCAGCGAGCTTGCGAGTATTGAAAGAAACGAATGGGGTCTGGGGTACCTCAACGAATGCCAGAGTGAAAACGCTATATCACTATGATCCGCTAAGAGGAGGGAAAAAGCGAGGAAAAAGGGGTGGAAAATGGAGCAAGGGGTGGAAAAAGGGGGAGGGTAAAATAAAGGAGAAAGCTCTGCCCCCACAAGCGATGACTCAAGCTCCCGATTCGCTTCATCGAATTCTCACGAGTCAAGAATACAAATTAAGTCAGAAGCTTTTCTTTTTCTTTTTGCACCATCGCCGAATCGTCTCGAATCCTCCTCAACTCGGGAAAAAATCTACCGAGTTAATCATCGCTGCTCGGGTTTGACTTTGTGTCATTTTTCTCTTTTTTTCTATTTCGGCAATTCGCGCGGATAAACTGGTTTTAAAAAGTTCAATTAGATGTTTATTTTTAAATTGATAAATTTGATCAACAAATTTTATAATAGTTTTTTTATTCTTGAAGTATTTATAAAACAATCTCATAAAAGATCTTTGCAAGAAAGGGATCTACGGAGAATCCAATTTTGACCTCTTGTTTAATCTGATAAGAAAAAATGGGTCTTTTATTAATATATATAATATACAACTTAAAACTCGATCGAGGGTTTTCATCATCGCGTTCTAATCGTCGGTAAAATCTTTTTAATTTATATTCGACGTTTTATGGAATATAAAAAAATGTTAAATATTATTGTGATGATAAAAAAATATTAAAAATATCAATTACCATTGATAATTATAATTAAACTATATTATATATTACAATATTAATAATATTCTTTCCACGACAATTAGAATAATTATTAACATAAGTATTCAAGAAACATTCAACATAAATTCAATAAATTTGAATACATATAACATTTTATATAAAAAAGAAGTATTATTAATCGATCATAGATTCAAATAATTATTCAGTTAATCATTATTGTTAACAGCTATTTTTTTCAAGAATTCAAAAAGACAAATGTCGTTCAAGTCTAAATTACTTTTAAACGAGTTGCTTTGTGCGACGAACGATTTTTGAAATTTTCTCACAGTCGAACCCCTTAGTTGAAAATTATGGCAGATCAATCGGCCAACTTTGGGATCGTGATGAAAAAGTTTCTTCGATCGATCGGACGTTCCTAATCTCTCGTTTTAATATATTATGAATTTTACGACGAGGATTAATTGCATCAGGGAAGAAGAAGTGGAGAAATAAAGGGGGAGGGGTAAACGGGACGATGAACGAGTTTTCAAACTATCGGGGTTTCAGCACATTTCGCGGTTACCCAACGGTTTCGGCCTCTCGAATGAGCCACGAGTCGCGATAATTGAAGGAACGTGCAAACTTCGACTTAGTCGGATATATTTTAAACTTTCGCTCCGTTGCAAGCATGAAAAGCTTGCTCGAATTATCTTGCCCGATTGTTTATCATCTCGTATTTCCGCGATGAGGGGGTGGGACTGGACCATAGTCGTAATTCATTTAAGCATATCAGAAATAACGTGAAATACGAAAATCGTCTCGGTGATCCTCAATCCAATCAAATTGAGATCAATGGAAAATAATTTGTATTCTCTTTATAAATAATTGATATGTTATTATCAGATAAAAAAATAAGTGTGCTACAAATTATAAAATAATTTTCTAATAGCCGTAAATAAAACATTGTCAATACTGTAAAAAAAATTCACAAAAAAACAACGTGACCTAAATGAATTTAAACTCAAATAAAATTAACCATTATTTATTTCTTGTAAAATTCAAAAATCGTAGATCTCGACCGAAAAGCTTTTTCAAAATAATTCGAACTAAAACAACAATAACTCATACAATAAAAAAAAAAAACAAAACAAAAATAAAACTCTTGTCTCGCTACAAGAAAATTGATTAAATAATGGAAGAATAACACAAAGAGTGAAAATTGAAGTTCGAGTCAAATTTTATGGGTATCGATGGGACAAAAAACAAATACATGTAACTTTCAGCTTGTCGAGAACAAAATTGATTATTGTCATTTGCGGTTGCTACTGGGGCAACAGAAATTCACCACAGGGTAACGCAATGCGTCCCAACCTTCTCCCGAGGCCAGTACGATTTGCAAGTCCGCCATTTACCTTTCGAGTAAATCCTAGTGGAATAAAAGTTACGGAAAATCATCCCCTTAATTATCACTTTTGCCATGTATCTTCATAGCTGTGCCGAGGCTACATTATCCCCTACATAACGTTAGAGATGTTTCGACAACCCCCTCGAGCCCCGGCTTGACTATTCCAAACGAGTCCTGTCAAATGAGTCTGAACTCGAAGGAAATTTCCACTTCCATAACCGTCTGCCCTTTTTTCTATTTGGGAAGAACATAATGTACTTTTAAATCAAATATATCGGTATAATTAATCAATTTAACTTATTTAAGGATTTATTAAATTATTATTCATTATTACGAATTATTTTATTACGAGTTATTAACAATTATTATTAAATGCTAACTATTAACTATTAATAACTATGAATTATCATTAATCATTATGAATTATTATTATTATTTATTCTTAAATACTAAATATGAACTATTATCAATTATTTAAGAGTTTATCGAATAATTTTTTGTTCGAACACCCAGCCACCAGCGTCATTTTGTAAAAGTATTTTCTTCTTTATCGTAGCAGCGAGAAAAAAAATCAACTGGGGTCAAAAACGTTTGCCTTTTGGCTTACACGCCATCCTTCTCATCCCACACATTGAATCAATATCCGTAAAAGACTAGGGTCGCAAAACCATCGATCAAGCATCTCCCATTGATTCGTCTGAGTTCGGAATTGTCCCTCTCAGAATTGACTCATCAATAGTGCATTCGTGATTTCGCAAATTTATGTTTCGTATCAACAAACATTTTTAAAAAATTAATTTTTTATAATTGTTTCGGTCCGTTTGGGTATACCACCAATCATGATGCAATACACCGGTTATCCACTTCGAAAATGTCAACGTTATAGGTACTCCAAGGTCCCAGTGGGTGACGAAAAAAAAAATGAGAGGAAGACAGGAAGAAAGATGAAGCTGAAACGATAATTGAAAATGTCGTATTGACGTGGACCTCGAGTATCTGTCACACCTTCGTTCATGATGATCTCTGCGCGATACATTCCCTTGAGAAGAGACATCCACCTATCAAACGTCCGCTAGGCATCATCAAAAAGCCATAACCATTTTTTATTCCCACTTTATTGGATTTTTATAGATTTTCCATGATGACTCTCACAAAAGGGAAAAAATGTCATCATTCATTCATTTCATGTCACTAATGATTTTTTTTTGTTCATTGTTAACTAACAATTCATTGCTTTTATTTTATTACCAATGATTCCGAAAGTTGGCGACGGGTGATTTTATAAATTGGTGGCTGATTTCAAAGTTGGTTGATGATGTTTTTGGCAATTAGTAACTAATTATTCCCAAAAGATTGTTGCTGATGATTCCGGCAATTGGTAATAAATAATTGCAAAAGTTTAGTATTACAGAAATTTTAGTATTCGAAGGTTTTCAGGATTCCAGAGATTTCAGGGTTTCCAGCATTCCAGCCATTCCAGTATTCCAGGGTTTTCAGTATTACCGAGATTCCAGTATTCCAGGGTTTCCAGGATTCCAGAGATTTTAGGGTTTCCAGCATTCCAGCCATTCAAGTATTCCAGGATTTCAGTATTACTGAGTTTCCAGAATTCCAGAGATTCCAGTATTCCAAGGTTTCCAGTATTCCAGGGTTTCCAGTATTCCAGGGTTTCCCATATTCCAAAGACTCCAGTATTCCAGGTTTTCCAGTATTCCAGGGTTTCCCATATTCCAAAGACTCCAGTATTCCAGGTTTTCCAGTATTCTAGAGAGCCCAGTATTGCAGGATTTCTCGTATTCCAGAGATTCCAGTATTCCAGGGTTTCCAGTATTCCAGGGTTTCCAGTATTCCAGGGTTTCCAGTATTGCAGAGAACCCAGTATTGCAGGGTTTCCCATATTCCAGAGATTCCAGTATTCCAGAATTTCCACTATTCCAGAGACCCCAGTATTGCAGGATTTCCCGTATTCCAGAGATTCCAGGGACTCCAGTATTCCAGTAGTTCCAGAATTCGGTAGTTACTAACATCACCAGTTCGTGATTCATGGTTCAAACTTTCGAACCGTTGAATTTCAGCCATCCACCATTGATTCAAAAAATCGTCTCTAAGTAGCCACATAAATTTACAAAAGTCCATTTCCGCGGTTTCCGTGTCCTGAAAAGTTGATAACTCATGGTTGGACAGTTTCACGGTTAACCAGCAACAAAACAGCTTCCACGGAATTTTGGACGATTACGTAAATGGGAGACTCTTCCAGCTGTGCACCTCAACAAGGAGGCCCAATTGTTGAACTTTCGCCGTATAGATTGCCACGAGATCGCGAAGTATAAAATATCGCGATCGCATCACGATCAAAGTGGATGTATTAACTTTGGAACTTTGGCTCGTAGGTTAATGGCGTTTTATATGCCCCAAGTGCGGATCGAGGAACGAGGATCGCTGGAGCCACACAATGTAATGGAATCCCTTAAACTTTCGACCCTGGTCTAGTTAGGAATTATAGGAAAATCGATCACACCACAAGTAGTCATCCTCATCGCAAACGCGTATTATCGCGTTTCCCTTCATACTGATAGGGCACATAAGCTACCATAAACTTCATTGCCTCTTAATGACTCCATAAATATTATTCTATCATAATTATGATTACTGATGAAAATAAATTATTAACATTGCTACGTGTTTATTTATTATTTATTGGATTATCAGTAAGATTTACAAAGTTTAAACATTTATGACATGATTTAGATCTCTAAACCCACGATTCCACCATTTTGGACTATCCTTTGGTTCGATGGATAATCCAGTAATAACTCGATTAAATTTTCCATTGTCAAATTTTGAAAAAAATTATGAATGATTTAAACAAAATTTTTAAAGTACCTAAACAAACCCAAACAAAATTGTTGAAAGAAAAAATGGATATTCCTGGAATGGAACGCGATTGAATGTTTCGTTTTCAAAATTAAAAAAATGATAAAAAGATTTGAAAAATGTTTAAAGAACCCAAACAAACCGGAACGAAATTGTTCAAAGAAAAAATTGATTTTTCTGTAGTCCAACCTGATTAAATGTTTCATTGTCAAAATTTAAAAAAATGATAAAAGGATTTAAAAAAATATTTAAATAGCCCCTACAAACCCAAACAAAATTATTGAAAGAAAAAAAGGATTTTCCTGGAATGAAACTGGATTAAATGTTGCATCGTCAAAAGTTTTAAAAAAATGATGAAAAGATTTTAAAAAATGTTTAAAGAACCCAAACAAACCCAAACAAAATTGTTGGACGAAAAAATGGTTTTTCCTGGTGAGTGAGTAATACGAGGTGGAAGTAAGAATCATAGTGGTGCATTGCCTGCTCGGATGTGTTCTATATTGATCAGTCGGTGCTCGAGGCTGCTCCCTCTGACTTGTGCCATCGAGGGAGGGAGAGGGAGAAAGAGAGAGAGAAACTATCATCCCTTCCCGCCAAATTCTGCCCTCCAACGGTCCCGACCCAACCCCAGTGTCGTTCTGTGCTAGACTAAATCTCCGGGCTTTGGGAACGTCTAGGCGTTATCCAGCCGAAGTCCTCCGCACTACGGCAACCCCTGTAACCCCAAGCAAACGTCGACCTTGTGATCGAATAAACGGGCCTCCCTTAACCATTTTTTTTTCCCTTTTGTTTTGCTTTCAGTGCCGACGGCAATTACGAGGTTACAATAATGACCAAGGCGATATTACATCACACTGGAAAAGTGTCGTGGAAGCCACCTGCCATCTACAAATCATTTTGCGATATTGACGTGGAGTATTTTCCATTCGACAAACAAACGTGCTTCATGAAGTTCGGCTCGTGGACTTACGACGGTTACACGGTGAGAATTACATTTTATTCATAAGTGATCCGCGAAGGACAGGTCATCGCGAAGAGTTTGAGTATAATCAAGGACGAGTCAAGGTCGACTTGAAAATACTTAATAATCAGAGCCTTAAGCCTTTTTTTCGACCGATAAACTCAAAAATCGGATTTTATTTCAGTCGAGAATGAAGATCGGAGACTCGACCTTGAGTTACGGATAAAATGTTATATTCAGTGCGAACTTGAATTCTTACGTTTTGAGTTGAGTCCACATTTTAAATTGAGGTCAATATTACATTCAAACATTTTTTTAATCAGTCATGTATTGACTGAATTGAATCTTGAGTTAAAAACTCAATTATTTATCGACACCAAAATTATGTCTGAACTTATTCTCGAGTTTTCGAAAGCTCAAGTGAGTTCTTGAGTTTCAGTCTGAAATTCAGTATCTACGATTCCAACCGTAATTTAAATGAAAACTCAACTTCGAGTGTACCTGCTAACTCAACACTTCCGAATGGATAAAACTCAAGTCGGCAGTAAATTCCTTAACGTAATTCAGTGATTGATATCAGTCATGAGTTATGATTGCAAGTAAAGCATCTCTACTGGTAATTTAAGAACTCATTCAATGTTGAGTTAAACTCACGTGACTTCTAACATTTCAAGCTTTCGAAATTCCAGAAGGAATATGAATCACTAACCCACTGAGTTCGTCGAAACTTACTAACTCAATAAGTCGAGTCAGAACTCAATCCTGATTTTGAGTGACTCAACTTCCTCTAATTTGAATCCTCACTTGTACCAGCTCGTTCAATGGTTGAGTCACGAGAAAATCTCGATTGGGAATAAGCCATGAATATTCTCCATATCCATACTGAGTTCGTCGAAACTTACTAACTCAATAAGTCGAGTCAGAACTCAATCCTGATCTTGAGTGACTCAACTTCCTCTAATTTGAATCCTGACTTGTACCAGCTCGTTCAGAGGTTGAGTCACGAGAAAATCTCGATTGGGAATAAGCCACGAATATTCTCCATATCCATACTGAGTTCGTCGAAACTTACTAACTCAATAAGTCGAGTCAGAACTCAATCCTGATCTTGAGTGACTCAACTTCCTCCAATTTGAATCCTGACTTGTGCCAGCTCGTTCAGAGGTTGAGTCACGAGAAAATCTCGATTGGGAATAAGCCATGAATATTCTCCATATCCATACTGAGTTCGTCGAAACTTACCAACTCAATGAGTCGAGTCAGAACTCAATCCTGATCTTGAGTGACTCAACTTCCTCTAATTTGAATCCTCACTTGTACCAGCTCGTTCAGAGGTTGAGTCACGAAAAAATCTGTATTGAAGAAGAGAATTTATTTCGAGGTCCAACAAACTCGAAACTCGTGGTGATGTTGGAATACGATGGCTCTTAACTCACTCCCATGTACGTTCAACGTTTTCATCCTCTGACCTGTCACTCTCACAATGACGTATATAATCCCGTTTATACACATCGATATCTCGATACAAATATAACGTGATTCACCATTGACAGCTTGACAAATGGGACAGGGGTAGCTGCCGATGTTTCTTTTTTTGAAAACCTCACCCCCCAACCCTCCTTTCCATCCCCGCCCCTTCCCTCGCCAACTTTTGGTTCAAAAGGGACACGAGGAATATAGTGCTTTTCGGGAGCCTAACAATGTCCACTGGACGAGATGTATGGACACGGTGGATGGAGGGTGGAAAAAAAATAGCGCGATAGAATGTGTTACGACGAAGAGTGATCCAGCTCGACGAAGTAAACCGCGGTAAAGGAAAGTTTACGGGCGCTCGAGTAAATCGCGTAAAACGTTGAGTGAAGAACCTCGGTTATTCCCGGATCATTTAACACTCAAGATATCGGTCACCGTCGCGATTTATCTCTCAAACGACGAACTCTTTGTCCTTGTTCTTTTCTCGAGTCAGTTAACTTTTCTACTTTTTGTCATAACGCGTCTTCGAACACTGACTTATGTTGAAAAAACTCGAGCTGTTTTTTTATCTTGTTTTTAATCAGTTGAGTTGATTGTTTTTCGTGTACTGAATTACGTCCGAGGATACAGTTCGGTAACATTTGAATCCGAACCCAAACAAACCCGAACAAAATGTAGTTTGTAAGCTTGAGTGCAAACGACGGACTCACGTTTGAAGTTGAATCTGCTTTTATGTGCTAACTTACGTTCGAGGCCGCGCAATTCCAAAAAATCTTGAATTCGGTTTTAAAAGCAGCTTTGAACCCGAATTGAAGGTTTCAGTTCGAACTCAAGCGAATCAAGTCCGAACTTGAGTTCGAACTCGATCAGATATTCCCACCGTTATAATTTTTCTCTATTTTCTTTCGACTTGCAAAAAGTTATGAAAAAAATATATACATATTTTTCTAAGTGGCAAAATAGGAGAATTAATTATAGTATTTTGTTTGGGTTACGTTCAAAATTCGACAAGCTTCGGGTGGTACCACCAGCTCGGCTATTCACTGCAGAAAATATATAGGATAAAACGACACGGCGACGACCAAATTCTTTTTTTTGCCAGTCGTTTTTTCAATTTTTTTTTCTTCCATATCGCTCCTTCCACCCTTCGTTTTTTTTCTCCCCCGTCCCTGCAGCCATAACTCGTTCGTCGAGCGACAACGAGGAATTTGGAAAAGTTTTCCGAGGCTCCGCTTCGTTTCAGGCTTCGTTCGAAGGCCACCCCTCCCCCTCCTCGATTTCGTTTTGGGTTCCCAACCCCCTCTTGGATTCTGTTCACGGGTATCAGTGAGACAAAGGCCGGGAATACAATCTAGAAACTTTCGAAGGGTCGAATATTCATGGCATCCCTTAGCGAGAGCTGGGCACGTTTTATCCTCGGATGCTCTCGATGTCGATGTCACTCCTCGCTTTTATCCACTTCTTTGTCCTCGCTTGTATTCACCCCCGACCAACCCCCTCACGGTTCGTTTCCATATACCGTTCCAACTTGCCTCTCTCCATACCTTCGTCCTTCTCGCTGGTCCGTCTGTGCTCGCCTCCAGGGAGATGCATAATTCAACTTTCGATTTTCCCTGTATTTTTTATTGTCCCAAAAGGGGGTGGTGGCGGCTGGTCGCTTTTACCGGACACAACTGGTCCCTCAATCTCCAACCATCTTCCAACTTTCCTTTTTCCTTTTTCTTTCTAACATTATATCCTTTTTGCATGGCCCCAATCCTAGAATTCGTTTTGGACAAGAAAAGTCAAAAATAGGGTTAGAAAGGGTGAGAAAATCGTACGGGTTCGAAACTGATACATTTTGAGTCCGGAGAGGAATATTTTTAGGGACTGCTGATGGAAAGTTTCCGGAGTGAAAAGTATCAAAACAGAATTTGATAGTAGAGGAAACATTGACCTTGATCGCTGGTCACATCGAAAACCAACTTGACTGAAAAAGCTCAACGGGAATCCAGTGTTGTTGAAGTACTAAAAGATAATCGGCAGAGCTTCAATACGTGCAACCTGACTAGGCCGTTATCACGTGATCCCAGCGGAAGACTTTAAAGCTACCCTGAGACACCTCACGCTCGATTTGCGAACGAGAGGCGTCTCGGCAAGCTTCAGAGACGCGAATTTTCGAATCCTCGGAAAAAGTATGCTGCCTCGGGGTAGAGATTGCAGTCGTCAATGGCGGAAGGAATGCCATTCCTTGTCTTGGTATCTCGTCCTTCGAAATGGCAAAGCCCTCAGGATCTTTCAGTATAGAGCTCTAGTGACGTATTTTTTTTTTTTTTTATCACTTCTCGTATCACGCCTGAGAGATGATCGGCTAAAGTTCCAAAGGTCGACGTTCACCGATTCGATGATGCGCGATGTCCCGGAATCTTTGCGTTTAGGGATCGACGTTGAAGGACATTTTGCTGATACACCGACATAAGGGACTTTTTACTTCACTGGGTATCAATATTTTTTGGCAAAAGTTGTCAACTGCCTCAACTGATCGTGACCTTCAGCAGATTCGTTGTTCCTTTTGAGCCTGAGTGTAACTTTGTATCTCCATGGTATTTCTAAAAATAAAAATAAAAAAAACATCGAAAATATTCGGCTCATTGACGATAAATTGAGAATAACGTAATTCTATCATTTAACAAATATCCATCCCTCAAGATGGAATTTCACGAAGATCGAAACTGGCAAAGTTGGCAAACTAGGTGATTTCTAAAAATACTCATAGCAGCAACCATCACGATATTGGAATATTGAAAAGAAACATATTGGGATAGAAAAATATAAAAACTGGTTCGATATTGTCACCAGGTTGATCTGAGGCACTTGGAGCAGGAGGAGGACTCGAACACGATCGACGTCGGTATCGACCTAACGGATTATTACATAAGCGTCGAGTGGGACATAATAAAAGTGCCTGCGGTGAGAAACGAGAAGTTCTACATATGCTGCGAGGAGCCCTATCCCGACATAATGTTTTACATAACGTTGCGTCGGAAGACCCTGTTCTATACGGTCAATCTTATAATACCGTGCGTCGGTATATCGTTTCTTTCGGTATTGGTGTTTTATTTGCCGAGCGACAGCGGCGAAAAGGTATCATTGTCAATTTCGATATTGCTCTCGTTAACGGTGTTCTTCCTGCTGCTCGCCGAGATAATACCACCAACGTCATTGACGGTGCCGTTGCTCGGCAAGTATCTCCTATTCACGATGGTACTCGTGACGTTGTCGGTGGTCGTTACGATCGCCGTTTTAAACGTGAATTTCCGATCGCCCGTGACCCATCGAATGGCCAAATGGGTTAGGACCGTCTTCATTAACGTCCTGCCGAAGTATCTCATGATAAAGAGGCCGAGCAAGGACGACGACGACGACGATGATGCCGACGGTGATGCCGATAATGGCGAGGATGCCGATCGCGACGGCAAACCTCCAGACGCCATACTCACCGATGTCTTTCACGTTCAGGATAACGACAAGTACGATCCTTACTGCGGCGATTACGAGATAAACGCTCTAACCGATTTGTCCGGTATACCTGGAATACCCGGACTTCCGGTAATCACCGATCCGAGATACGAATCCGCCGTGGCTGTCGGTACCGTTGCTCCACGCTTCGAGGAACCCCTGCCAGCACTGCCGTTGCCAGGCGCTGATGACGATCTTTTCGGACCCTCCAGCCCCGGCTATACTCACGAGGACGTCAGTCCTACCTTCGAGAAGCCCCTGGTACGGGAAATCGAGAAGACCATTGATGGCGCCAGATTCATTGCTCAACATGCCAAAAATAAGGACAAATTCGAGAGCGTGAGTACACTTATCAATTTTACTTTTCTAATTCCGGTGTTTATGAGGGGTCATAGTGAGAAAGGCTTCTTCTCGAAGAGTTCTTCCAGGCTTCTTAAGAAACGGATTTTCTTGAAGTTGGAAAAGTTTGGAGATTTTGGGAAAGGAATTTTTCATTCGAAAATTCCTATGTTCAATCCTTTCGAGCAGCTTTGAGGAATCTGATGATGATGTCATTAGGAATTCTCTTAAGGAATCTTGAAGGCTTGTTTTGGGTTTGTTTGGGTTTGAAAATATCTATGTTCTTCCAGGCTTCTCAAGAAACGGATTTTCTTGAGGTTGGAAAAGTTTGGAGTTTTTGGGAAAGGCATTTTTCATTCGAGAATCCCTATGTTCAATCCTTTCGAGCACCCTTGAGGAACTTCATGATGAAATCATTAGGAATTCCCTTGAGGAATCTTGAAGGATGTTTTTGGGTTTGTTTGGGTTCGAGAATTCCTATGTTCAATCCTTTCTCGTAGCTTTGAGGAATTTGATGATAAAATCATTAGGAATCCTCTTGAGGAATCTTGAAGGCTTGATTTGGGTTTGTTTGGGTTCGAGAATTCCTATGTTCAATCCATTCTCGCAGTATTGAGGAACTTCATGATGAAATCATTAAGAATTCTCTTCAGAAATCTTGAAGGATTTAACTCAGGGATTCGTGGAAGTTCAAAGATTCGAAGGGGTGAAGAATTCGATGCTGAAATATTTCCCAATAATTCTACTAGCCCATAAGTGTTACCAGCACGATACTTAGCCTTTCAGCTCGCGAGGAATTCTCTACATAAGTCTCAGGGGTATCGATCGATACAGGAGGGTCCTTTCGTGGGTGGTTCTTCGATAGGCGAGCCAAAATTAAAAAAAAATCGTCGCACTCATTCAGACGGTGGCTCAGTGCCTCCAGTTGGCCTAATATCGATTCTAGCGACGAATTTATGCGGATTATTGGACGCGAAAGCAGTCGACTCTTTGATGCTTACTGAGGGGTGGGGGTACGTGTCGACGAAGAGTAGGAGCGGGGGGAGGCGGATGGGGGTAGAAACGGTACCACCTGTTAACTCGACCTATGTATAGCCTTGGCCTCGTATGTACACTGGCATCACTCTGGAATATGTTGCGCATCGTTTCATCGGCCTTTCAATGACAAGCTGATACACTGGAGCCTCAATCATCTCGCTATCAAATTGACATCCTAATTTCGAAAAAAAAAATCATTCTCAGTACCGAATTGGCCAAAATTAGTGGACACGCAATTCGTACGTTATTTCGGAATTTCAATCAACGATTGGCTCGGAAAATGCGTTAATTAGTGATTACATAGACACGTAAAAATATCAGGCTAAAAACGAAAATTAGAAAGTAAATATAATAATCATAATAATCATTAATATTTATTAATAAGAATAATTGAATATTTTTAAGGATAAGAATATTAATAAATAAATAATGAATAATAATTTTATAATAATAGATCTTTGTTTAGCTTTTAAAGCTATACAGATTTTTCATGATTATTTGATTATTAATGATAATATTATTTTTCATTAATTATTATTGCTAACGATTTTATTTATTTATTTTTATTGATATATTAGTAAATAAATTAGAATATGACTGAACACATTACGGAAAGTTTTCACGAGGCTTAAAAAGATTAGTCGTATCTGTGCCAGGCTATTCAAGAACGAACGAAACCAGTCGATGCTCCGATAAGATCAAAGATCTTCGGAGCAAGAAAGTACTCGTGTTCATCTTGGAAAATCGCTGGATTCATTCGCTAAGCGATGAATCGAGGTTTTTGGTTGGGTTTTGTGTCGGACCCAAATTCCAGGAAGTTTTAACGGGTAGGTAGGTTTTTCGGGGCGAGTTCAGTCGAACGGAAAGAAACATTAGTAGGCGAAACGGAAGTGTCCTCGTATTCGATGTTCATCGAATCGTTGGCTTCCTGAAGAGATCCAAGGGGCTTCCAATGAGCCAAGGGGAAGACCGTGGGAATAAATAATAGGGAGGAAAGGAATCCGTGAGGAAACGCAGTGCGGCAGGCACTGTGGGTCTCTTGCCAACTGCAGCTCCGCATGAAGGTACGAGGGTCGTTCGTGTGTCTGAAAGTCTGGCAAATACTGGAAGGTCTCCCCATCCCTTATCCAGACTTTTCCCTTGCCGAGACTTTCCTATACTCCTAGTTACCTTGGCTCAGCAGCGTTGTCTAGGACCGAGCTTCGCCAGGATCTGATAACCCTTTTGGCTTGATGTTCCGGCGGACCGAGAGCCACTCCCGGTTCCTCCGAGATCACCCGCAAAATTCCCGGAAGCTACCACCCACCAACCTTCTTCTCCTCCTTCTCCTCTTCCTCGTCCGTTTCAGCTAGTCGATGCCCGGAAGTCCGGCCGGCTGATAACGGCGAGTGCTTTTGATTGGAAGATGGTGGTACATCTGGTAACTGATAGACTCGTCCACTCAAGCCCTCTGATCCGGGATCAAATTCTTCTCTGATCGCTCTCGAGACCAGGACTTGTCTATACCTGCCAGAAGCAATCCCTTCTCATTGACTGGTAAACCCGTGGTAGCTGATGCCACGAGAGTTGGAAAATCGGTTCGATCGGAATTGGAGTCTCGAGGAAACACGATTGGACATTGAGAACGTTGGTAGGTCGCAACGAAGAATGCCCAATATCATGATCTTTGGTGATTGTGCGAGTTGGATTGGGCTAAGTCTCGGATGCATGAACTCGAGTATCCGATTACGTGGATGAGGTTTTATGAGGTCTGAAAATTTTGTGTTTGTTCAGGATTGGTGAAGCTAGGTATGGGAGGAGTTTATGAATGACTTCGAGTACCCGATTGCTTAGATAAGGTTGAATGTTGCAACAATCTTAAAAATCTTGATGACGTCGCTCGAGAATGTCTCGCAACGTACGCAGACGAAAATAGCGTTGTCGAGAACGAATCGTTGGTGTTTCAGGTGGAGGAGGACTGGAAGTACGTGGCGATGGTCCTCGACAGAATATTCCTCTGGATATTCACCCTTGCTTGCGTATTTGGCACAGCATTGATAATACTACAAGCGCCGAGCCTCTACGACAAGACGAAGCCGATCGACATTGTTTACAGCAAGATAGCTCAGAAGAAGATGATGCTGATGAACATGGGCCCGGAGGAGGACGAATAGTCGAGGTTGACGGGCGGCTCGAGTACCGCGTTATCATCAGCATCGTTCTCGACTACGTACCTCCCGGGTTTTTGGACTCTCAAGGTCGCGGGATCCTCAAGGTTGCCGGGGGCCTCGCGGGCTCAAGGTCACCGGAAGAAGAAACGCCGTCGTATCGCCGATCGCCAGAAATTTATGGCCCGTCATCATCGCCGAGGAAGACGGCGGAGTCGCCGAAGACGTGGGAAACGCCGACGACGACGACGACGACGAAGACAAAAGATTGCTTTGACGAAACTCCGAAACGTTAAAAAATGGAAAAAAATATCGAATTACCGAAAAAAAATTGAGGAGAAGAAAAAAGGAAGCAGTACCGAGTGCTCGCTGTTGTCTCGACCGGTTTGCCTTAGCACGAAAGAGATCGGTGGAATGTGGCGTCGAGTTGAAAAAATTGCGTCTCGGAGATGAGAAAATGGCGGCCGCGCGGCCAACGAAATGGCCCCCTCGTTACAATGAGGAAACGACGATCGCGCGAACAACAAAATGGCCACCTCGTAGATGAGATAATGGCGGTCGCGCGGACGAACATACGGCGCCTTGTCAATCGGGTTGTAACGGTCGCGCGAACAACAAAATGGCGGCTCAAGAATGAGATAATGGCGGCCCGCGATCGATGGAAGGGAGTCCCGGTTTCTCTGCTCTACTTTTTTCTCGTTTTTTTTCTTTCTTCTTTTTACGCTTTTTCCGCCCGGATATAACGGAAACTCGAGAGAGAGAGGGAGAGGGAAAGAAAGATGGAGAACGAGAGAGAGAGAGAGAGAGACGGAGCCCGCGATGGAAGAAAAAGAAGGAAAAAAAATTCGAAAAAACGCGAAAAGCAAAAAAAAACACTCGAACACTAGAGACGAGGGTTAAAAGTGCCAAATATGCCAAAATATGCGTGCCGTATTTTTGTAAAAACCAGGTTTCATACGTAAGGCTAGGGAGTCGTGCCGGCGGATAACGTCGAGAAAACAAACAAAAAACTTTTAAAAAACTTTAAACAAAACAAAAGAAAGAAGAAAAAAGAGCGGGAACGACGGTGTCGATGACGAGGAAAAAGAAAAAAAGTCATTAAAAAACGAAACACCGAAGACCGAGGGGGGTAGGATTGAACGAGAAAGAGAACGGAAAAGATTAATTAATTAATTGATAAGTATACAAAATAAAAAATAAATAAAAAAATAAATAAAAATAAAAAACATTAGCCGAACTGCCGATTTTATAAGAAGACGTTCGAAGATTTCAAAAACAAACGAAGACAACATTACATCAATCATAATAACCACTTTGCCACTGCGTGATGAGACGAAATATTGTATACATATAATAAATAAATAAATGAATTTAAAACAACAACAACAAAAAAAACATAAAAATTAATAAATTAACAATCAACACGTTACACTGACACGAACACGCATGAGAACACGAGAACACGATAGCACTTGAAAACTCTATGATATAACTCGCACAAGATCGAAAGGGAACGATTCGGAAAACGACGCACGATAAAAAAAATAGTATCTACGTATGAAAAAAAAAAAGAAATCAGAAAACTCAAGTTAAAATCGAGCGATGACGCTTGACAAAAGTTAAAAAAAAAAAAGAATTAACGGAGGAATCGGCTCAATCGTGACTCGATCTCGAAATCATTTTCTCGCGGATTAAAAAAGGAAGCGAAAAAAAATACGTTTTTGGATTGCCATTAAAAATTGTGGATTTGGCGTTGTCCTTTCGTAGTCGATTAAGTGCGAAAATAAAAGATATATTAATTGGCTTTTTTTGGTTTTTGACGATACGAGAAAAAAGCTTTTTTTTAATTTTTATTTTTACTTACGATAATGAGAATCGATAATTTTTTTGTCTTCCTTTTTTCGATAATGCGCGGACACTTTTTGGAGACTCGTTTCACCAAAAGGCTTGAGGACTTCCGTGAACAAAAAAAAAAAGGGATACAAAATTGAGGGGATAATATGACGGAAGAAAAATGCAGTAAAAATAATCGAGCAAACGTCGCTTTTAAACTGCCAATATTCAGAGTGGCCTCTATTCAACGTAGGACAAACACGAGGAGGAAGAGGGTCCTTTGGGCTATGCAAGGATGGATCGAAAGTAACCCGAGGACGCACTCCTTCTTTTCAAATGTACTTTGTATTTTTTCAAAAATTACCGGGAAATGTTTATTTTTCATTAACGAAAAAACAACTTTTTTTCTTTATTTAAAAAAAACGAGTATTTGTTAAAAAAAAGAATAAACAATTTTCTTTGACGTTTTGTTGTCCGAAGATACATTTCTGTGCTCCTTACGAAAACAAAAAAAAATCCGATGAAATATCGCTTTGTTGAAAGTCAGATGGCACGAGACGTCGAAATTCAATATGGCGGAACGACAAATTTCCGGCTTGGTGCGTACTTTTAAGGATAATTAAACAAAATTATCAATTAAAAAAAAGTTATTTAGTTCAAGTTGACAAATACCCTTAATCAACAATTGGAACGTTTCTTCTTATTTTGAATGTTAATTCATTTTCTCAAAAACTAAAACGAAAATACACGATGCTGAAGTACTTTCTTTTTTTTTTGCCTTTTCGTTCCATCATTTCATTGAATTTTTATCAACGGAATACATTTTTCAAAAAGTAAAACCTCGGGCTTCAAGAAATGCATAAAAAAAAAACAAAAGGTATTTTTTTATTTTTTCCATTTTTTATTTCTGTTTGCTCGAATCGGCGTTCCTCGCTACTTTGAGGAAAAACGGACAATCGACGAAGCTTTTCATTTTATTTTCTCTTGTCATCTAGGATCGCGAATTCTCTTAAAAAAAAAAATAATAGATCCAAAAAATATGGGACTAGTGGAATCGAAGTTAGAATAGAAAAATTCAACGACACGAGTCCAATAAGGGGCTGGCTCAAAAGGGCCCTGTCAAACGGGACTTTCAAACATCCTCTTTTTTCACTTACCTCCCCTTCCCCACTTTTCCTCCCCTCGTCGCGAAAATCCATCCCCCGAAATTCCCTCGGTACAGTATAAAACGAATAATCAATTGGTTTGCTCACGTAAAAATAAAGTAATGTTAAAAATTGGATATTAAATATATCTATATGTATATTTACACATTGCATGGATATTTAAAAGAAATTATATACATATATATGCAAATATATATATATTTGCATTTATATGCATATATACATATATACATACGTGTACGATATAACTCAATTATCAGAAGGACGAGAAAAATCGACATTGTTATCGGGGGCAAGAGAGAAAAAGTAACGACTCGAATCGAAAATAAAAAATCATAGGGGATCCAGTGGAAAATTATCGTGGGGCTGTCAAAATAATTAATTTTCGAATTTAATTCCAAGGAAAAAAATAAGTATATTTATATATATACACACAATATAATATATATATACACATAACGTGTTAATATTATATATTATATATATTATATTGTGGATTCCATAACAAAAAAAAACATGTATATATATAAATATTAAAAAATACGTATATACACGTAAACATGCGTGTATTTATAGTTTTACGTCAAATAGAAACATTTGAGAAACTCGAGATTGGCATTTTACTACTGTGAACGTACGGGAGGAAAAAAAAAAGATTTTTCAAACGAAAACGATTTTCAAGCGATCGCGTCCCGATAGTTTAAAAGTTCCGAGTCTGAGCGAAGAATTAATCATCATCAATTTTTATTTCCCAGCTTATTCGGACTCAAATGGAGGGATGCAACAAATATTTTCCACTGGATCGATATTCGAAGCAGGGTTGCGAATATTAAATCGTTTGTACCATAGGCTATTCGCAATCCCAATTCGAACTACATATATGAAAAAAGAAGTCACGTTTTCACGTAAAATTTTCTCTTTTGTACGTAAGCGGTTTTTTTATAATTGTTTTTGTTTATTTTCACTGATAATTTTCGTTATTCGCGATTCTCGTCGCGCCTCACGATCCTTTCTCTTATCAAGGAAATATGATATGTTTTTATCGTTCGATAAGTAATTTTTTGTTTACATAAAAAAAAATGATTTATACCAATTGACTGCAAATCTCGTCTTCGATATCTTCGTTTTTACTTTCGAGTGCATCAACGCCAAGGAAAAAAAAACCCGTCTTCCCATTAACTATTAGCCAGAATCGTTGCACTATGAATTCATTTCCGGTCGAGTGAATTCTCATGTGCGATGTACATGGTGTAATATAAATATAAGAAACATGATGTGTTTATATTATATATGATATATGATAAATAATATATATGAATATATAATATTCATTATATTTAATATATATATATATATATTTATTATTTATCATATATCATATATAATATAATATATGATCGAAAAATGAATATGGCGGTTATGTAAAGTCGTTCGATAAGCTGTTAAGTAATTTAATACAAGCGACAGTTTAATCATTAATTAGCCAATAATGATAATCATATTCGTAATAATAGTGATTCTTATTATTATCGAAAATGAGAGAAATAAGGAACGTAAGATTTTAGTTAAATTCTAGTATTACGTGATGGTCGTATTTCGGGATTAATCGCGATTGAAAAGAAAAAAATTCATAAAACGGAAGATAAAAAACAACAACAACAAATGAATATTATCATTTTTCGGATAATAAAACTCGCTGATTTTTACTCGGACATGACAATCCCAAACGCTCAATGAATTAAAATAAATAAATAATTTAATCGACACGTACACACGCGCACACGTACATTATCGTCAGAAAGCTCAAAACTCGCGGGTCGGGGAGATCGTCACGTTAATTTTCGTGAAGATACCTAACTATCGGGAGCGACAGAAATATCGCGGAGATTGTTCCCGAACGTTTTTTCTTCTATAGAATTCTTAACAACAACAAAAAAACAACAAGACACTACAAATTTCGTTTCAACGAAAAATCATTTTTTTTTCTCGTTTTTTTTTGTGTGACAAATGGAGCGATAAGATTTCGAAAAAAAGGAAAAAAATATATACTGTCGTATACCTTCGCTTGAAAGCATAACCGTCCATTCGTTAAAAAGAGGAACAAAAAAATAAGAGATGAAAAAAAAACAAGTTCGAGAGAAACAATGCAGAGGACTGAGCCTGTGAGATAAAAACGAATCAAGCCCCTCCCTCTCCCCTCCCACTCTTAACCCCTCGCCTTTTTTAGTCCATTGTTCCAAAATCCAAACGAGTTACGCGCCTGTCCTTTTTGCCTTATCTCGTACCGACAGAGATTCGATCGAATTTTTTATTAGGGCGAACAGAGCCAGGGGGGAGAGTAAGAATGGAACGAGAAATTCCTTTTTTTTTTTTCGAAAAACGAATGTATTATTTTTCTTTAATTTTTCAAATTTTATTCAAATTATGCTAAAATATTCCATCACGTAATGATAATAATAAAAATAATAATATTTATTATCAGTATTATTATTATTACTATTATTATTTCTACGATTATTATTACGAATATTTTCGAATAGTATTTTCGGGTGAGTCGAATTTTGTTTTTTTTTTGTTTCGCGATCGTTCGACTCGTTCGTTTAAAAAACAGAGCGATGGCAACAAACGTCGATCGCGATTGAACGGGAGATTTAAAAAATTCTGGAAGAAGAAAAAACCTCATTCGTCGCGAAACTTGGTGTTAGAAAGAGTGAAGAAGAGTTTAAAAAAATATATAGCGCAAAATAACGAAAAAAAAAAAACAAGAAACTATCGCATGTCTTCCGGGGAAATGGCTTGCGCCGTAGGACTCTTTCGGGCACTGCAAAGAAGCTGAATTACGAGCGCGAGCGATTCCCTTCCAAAAAATAATTTAAAATAAAAAACGAAAACAAAAAAGAAATATAATCCCTACTGAACTCGTGCACGGAGCAAAGAAACGAAGAATTGCCACAAAAAAATAGGATGAAAGAATGAAGAAGCAGAAACAATAAAATCGGGTCGCGAGTCGGGAGCCAAAGTCATCGAACATTCTGATTTTCCTTATCCTTGTTTAATTTTTTCCCCTTTTAACCTCACGCCTCAAAAGTTGCACGAAGAAAATACGAATATTCCGACGAAAATGTTAGAGAAGAAATAAATAAATAAAGCGTTTCGACCGTGAAGAAACAAAAAAAAAGCGAAAAAATAAAATGACAGAAGAGTTTTCGAAGCTGCGATGTTTTTTATTAAAAAAATTTTTTTTGTCGCTTTTGTTTTCGACGAAGAGAGTAAAGTAGGGACGAATCAATAATAATAATAATAATAACATTGACATAATAATAATTATTATACTAACAATAATAATAATACCGCTAAAAATAATAAGTAACAATAAAAATAATAATAATCGTAAACCTAATCATATATATCGAGAAAAAAAATTGAAGGAGTCAAGAAAAAGGAAAGAGGGATGAATAAACATAAGAGATTCCGACGATGATCTTAGACACGTGGCATAATTGTTAATTAAAACGTAATAGGGTCTATTATAAACAATTTATTAATATAAAACTGATAGTATTGTTAAGACAATCAGACTCTTATACATTGCTCCGGCCACAACGAGGGTCAACCCCCCCAACTCTTCCTCCCTTTTCCTTCCACTTTTCCACCCCCTAGACACCCCGAAAAATTAAAAAAGTCCCTAAACACGCCCAAAACCTGGCTATCGAGGGCCCTTTATTGGCGAGCTCGTCACCCCATCAAGGTCCCGCGTTTTACATATTTTTTTCTTTTTGCCTCATGAATTTTCTTTGTTGTATTTTTTT
>JAPYZJ010000824.1:0-35331 GCA_030522765.1 Ophioninae sp. B BG-2022a
ATACTGCCGCCGATTTGAAACATAAGTCATGAAATATGATAAACATGGACTCCTCAAATGATCGGACTAATAAAGAAATGGTACACATAAAAAGCATAGTCATCAGCTCTAAAAATGTACCAAGTAGAAGTATCACTTTCTTGTTAAGTAAATGAAAATCGTGTCACTGCTTGAAAACCATGTGCGACCGCGATGCGACGCTTCGGAGGGCTGAGCCGGGCGGGGAGTGTAATACTCAGCTGTGATTGAATGGCGCCACATTCGAACTGCTGGCGAGTTTTTGGCCGTTAGTCTACCTACCCCTATAGGCAACCAACCCCGGTCTCCCCTATCTATGGAACAAAGGAACCCCCCTCTAAAAATACGAAAAAGTTAATGCAAGCACAATAGAATATATGTTTGCAAGGCCTCTCGTATATATTGTACTTTAGTTTTTTTTAATAGCACCTCATTAATATCGTGAAAATAAAGTCATGAATAATATGGAAGGACAGTGCATCAAACTCATTCGACTATCGCGGAGGTATATCTACCGCGCGCTTTGCACGTTATCTTTTAGCATAGTTGGCGTAAAATGTAAACCTACTTATGTACTCGATTCAGTCAATTGCTCTTCTTCTCTATCTCAGTTTCCATTTTCCGGTGGCACGTTTTTGTTTTCAATACTACACTTCTTTGTTTATATTTATCGGCATTTTTTGCATAAAAAATCACATGAAATGGTTATACAATTTTACAGAGCGTATGAGTTCACGATTTTTCTTCACATCAAATGTGAAATATATGGTCATTAGGGTAGTCCTTAGTTTTGGTAATGTCGAATTATACTGCTCGAACCGTCTCAAAAAAGGTTACTAATATATATATACACACTATCGCTCCAAAGTTTGGATACACCAGTCGATATTTTTCCCGCACTTAAAGTTTGATAACTCTGCCAACAAAAAAAGATACTCGAAAATCTAAAGCGGCGTTTTAAAGAAGATATATCAGGCTTCAGTTTACTTAAAAAAAAAATTTTTTTTTATTGTTGTTCCATCCCGTACACCTTCCGGTTTTTACGGTCCCCTCCTTTCCTCTCGATTTCTTCCTGTTTTTTTTCTCCCCACCTTGTTTTCCTCCTGATTTCCCCCACCTTGTTTTTTCCTCCTATTCCTCACCTTGATTCCTCGTATCCCCGTGAAATTGATAGGGATACAAAAAACTGCGTATTTTCATAATAAATCGTCTGGAATTTTTTCAGATTTTTTCTCTGACATTTTTTTTTTTCGAGTACCTACGTTTTTCGAAATTTACGAGCCAAATTTTTCTCTTTCAGGTCGATAAAATGTTTTAAGGAAATGTAAGGTAGGTAGGTTTATGGTAATGTTTTAATGTTTTAAGTGCCTTAAAACATTGTATAGGTCTGAAAGAATAAAATTTGACTCGTAAATTTCGAAAAAAATACTCGAGAAAAAAGTAAATGTCAGAGAAAAATTCTGAAAAAACTCCGGCGATTTATTATGAAAATACGCAATTTTTTTAATTCCTAACAATTCGTTTTAAAACCTAGAGTTCTTGGGTTATTTTGATTTTCGCAAAATTTGTCATTTTTAGCAAAAAATGAAATAACTCTCCCAAAAAAAAATCGCAAAAATTAAAAAAAAAAGTAATATGGAGCTTCTGTATACCCTTTCAAGTTTTTCTGAGTAAAAAAAAACAAACAAAAAATTCTTAGAATCGGCGCCGGATTCGCGAGGGTCGAAAAAAGGCCTAAAAACGGCTACGTACCAAAATCCGTACCGGTTAGAAAAAAAATTGAAAAAAAATGTTAATACAGTAAACTGAAACCTGATATATCTTATTGAAAATGCCGCTTTGGATTTTCGAATATCTTTTTTTTGGCAGAGTTATCAAACTTTAACTGCGAGAAAACATATCGACTGGTGTATCCAAACTTTTCAACGGTACTGTATATATATATATGTATAGAAGTACGTAAAAGGCGTAGCCTGTAAGTCATATTTAAAGGGTACCGCTTAAGGAGTGAACCTTTCCATTCAATTAACATGGGCGTAGAGAACAATCGCGGTTTTTTTTTGTCCGATTTAATATTGCTCCGAAAAAATCGATACTTACTGAGTGTCTCTATTATTGTCATAGGTACTTCAGAAAAAAATAAGAGATTTTTAACGACACAAGTTTTTGACGAACCGCTTGGCTAACATCAGATATTGTTTGAACTGCTTGGAAAAGGTAACAAATAAATACATTCCACCGTTACAAAAAAAATACAAAATTAATTTTTATCAATCGGAGCTATGTTTTTTTATTGGTGACAATGTTGAATGCCCTGAAGTAAAAATGAATTTTTAATTTTTTTGTATGGGTGGAATTTATTTGATACCTTTTTCAAGCAGTTCAAACAATATTTGATGTCAGCCAAGCAGTTCGTCCAAAACTTCAGTCGCCAAAGATCTCTTATTGTTTTCTGAAGTACCTATAACTTCAATAAAGATGCTCAGTAAGTATCATATTTTCCGAAGCAATATTAAATCAGACAAAAAAATACCCCAACTGGTCCATACGCATATGTTAATTTAATGGAAAAATTCACTCCTTTGGCGACACCGTTAAAAATTGACTCACAGGCTGCGCCCTTTACGTACTTTTTTAATACCTATTCATTAGTAACCTTTTTGGCCGGTTAAAGCAGTAAAATTCGAAATTAATAAAAATAAGGACAACCCTAGTGGCCAAAGATGATATATGCCACCACATGGGTTGATATTCCGTAATGTTGGGAGTACAAATTGATTGGATCCATTTTTGAGAGATGACTCTAGTTGTTATGAATTTTTCATAGTGATCAGCTGATTTCGGTGATTTCAGAAAGGTTAGAAGTCAACAACGTTCAGTTTATGCAGCTTTAAGTTCTATTAAAAATCGTTTTTTTGACTGTGTAGAAAATGTCAAATTTTGTGTTAGCTGAGCAACATTACCGAGAAGTTTGACTTTTCTTCTTTAATTGAAGGAAAAGTGCAATTGAAGCGCATCGAATGCGTGTTGACGTTTATCGTGATAATGTGCCAACCGATAAATCATGTAGAGAATGGTATCGATACTTCAAGAACGTTGAGGTTTGCGTCGAAGACAAGCCTCGCCACGGACAGCCAAAAAATTCAAAGATAATGAATTACATGCGAGAACCCGGCAAATCCGTTACAGATCCATTAGAATTGATGCGACAACGTTATTCTACTGCATGACAACGGCCGGCGTCGTATAGCAAAAGTCGTGAAGAAATATTTGGCAACGCTCAAATGGGATATTTTACCGCAACTCGCCGTATTCTCCGGACATTGCTTTTTCTGATCACATGTTGTTCCGACGGATGCAGCAGGATTTAGCAGGCGACCAGTTCACTTACTTCGCAGAAATCGAAAATTGCTGATGAAAATTTTGATCGCCTCAAAATAGCACACTTTTTTTTAGATGGAATTGATAACTTCCCTAAAAGGTGAGAGAAAGTAGTAGCCAGCAATAGACAATACTTTGATTAATCTGTTGATACCTTTTATTTTGAAATCAATGGATTTTTAACCACCAAAAACGGACCGGATTAATTTGTACTTCCAATAATACCTTTAGTATACACGTATTAAAAGATATCGGTAAATAAAATAAAATACTGATCCATAACAGGGCCTCCCTGTGAGCACCACGATTGCTCGTAATAAAGTAAATATCTCGAACCGCCACGAAACACCACCTGCAGCTTTAGACGGAGATGAATCCCAAGTCCAGATGCTCTTGGAAATCGTTTTGCTTAGTAATACTCGAACAACGGATGTCACTTCTGGCGTATCGCCACAGCCGGATAGTAAAACTTATAATTGTCTTCATGGTCACCAGTTGCTGATATCGGTTTGTAGCTTCGGAACGCCTTTTGAAAATCGACTGAGTTGATTCAAGATCGCACGCGTAATTTCTCAATGCGAGTATCAAGTTTGATGATTGGTCCGACGAAAGTGACCAAGACTCAGCGACGATTCGCGGTGTGAGAGGGCGGACGAACTCGCCACAGCGCGCGGCTTCGCGTGCTGTGGCGAGAGCTCGCGAGCGCTCGGTGACTTTGGGCATTCGAGTAATTCTTCGTGTTAAACAGCAAAGGCGGCCGCGTGACGCGCGTCACTGACATAACCACGTAACGCGTGTGATAATACATAACAACGTATTATACCGCGAAACGTGAGAATCACACACGATGAGGGAGGGACGGAGAGTAAGAGCGAGAGAGGGAGTGATCGCAGAGTGAGTGATCGCAGTGAACCGTTTTGCTAAGGAAAAGCAGTTGTTCCTGCATTATCTATGGACGTTCGAGTCAAGCTACCGAGTCAATTGTATCTTGTCCCAACTAACTTCTCGATATACCCTCGTACTCGCTACGAGAAGCGTGGCAAAGCCTTTATCGGATTCTAGAACTGTTTCGTCGAGCATCGGACAAGTGTTACTCGGACACGTATAGATCGATTATTAAACGACTGGTAGAGATCGAGCTGTCTCGGCTATAGCGTGACCTCTCAATTACGCTGTCGAGCAGTGAGAACTCTTTGTACCTTATGTTTTTGTGAAGAGAGACATCAGCCTAGAAGGAAGGAGTCCTCTCGGACAGTAAGTTTCCGAGGACACGTCCCGAACTCTCCAATTTTCCACCTGCAACGAAAATACAAAATAATCTCGATACAACTCAAGTTTTTCTTCCGGAGTATTCAGAACGATTGACAATATCCTTATTTTATAAAATAGTGCAAGCGTCAAAAGATTATTTTTCAGCTAAAAAATTGCTGTAAGGTGTTACAAGAGACCAAACAAATTTTAGACACAGTTAACTCGCTTCATGTATCTTCGGTAAAGATTTATTTTCAAAATCTTGTTGGCAAATTGTTAAGTAGACAGTAACTGCGAGTAATAAGGCCTAACTAAGCAGGATTTGCCATCAATTGAAAAATATTGAAACGAATTAACGCTGTTGAATGATAATCAATATTTTATGTTGATTATTATCAGATATAATAAAAAAAATTGCTACTTCCAGCGTAAAGAAAAGCAAAATAAAAGATTCTAATAACCTCGTCGATAAGTCTCGCTTCAATATGGTAGAATAACTAGGCGTACTGTTTTAACGTACGTAAAGAATTGATCCACTTGTTGTACATTTAATATTTCCGATTGATAATCATGTTAATAATCAAATAACATTTCAAAAACGCATATAAATCAGACATTCGTATATTTAACAGTCATCAGGGCATTTAATGTGAGCGGTATCTTGACGCGACAAGTCGGCCCAGCTCTCAACGAACCACCTCCCTCACGAATCGTCGTCACCTGTTGTGGCACTCGTGTCACCTGTTTTGTCCTCTTCACATGGCCAACTTTCAACTCGCTTGCTTCTATGAACCATGCTTGCCTAGGGAGATGGAGGTCTTCTTATTTTTCTCTGTTTTATCTTTATTGAGTTTGATTGGACATAGCTTTGGTGACCCGAGTTCCTCTGTTCTTTATGGCTTTCGTCTAAGCATTGGATTTTTTTCTGTAACTTTTACCGGTGAGAGTATAATTTGACTGTGTGTTGCTCCGAGTCGAGTGAGCGACGCATTCTTGCCGCCACTAAAATTAGAAATTCATGAATTAGGAACCAATTTAACACCGTACTCACAATCATAGCACTTCCAAAGTAATGAAACATCTATTAATAAATAAGCAATCATATTACAAAAAGAGAAAGTATCATAAGACTTACGATTGATTTTGTTGGCCATTATTACATTAGGCGTAGAAAAAGAAATCCATTATTTTCTGGAGTCAACCAATCACGAACTCTTGCAAAAGTTTGTTTGGGTTGGACGAAACGTCAACTCTCCAATGTCATCTAGTGTAATGCGATTGTACTTTGGATTGGATTGGAAAATTATTCGAGAGTGAAGTTTAACGCCGGCGTAAAACTTTTTTCATGGCATGCACGAAATCTTGTAAATTCGCTTACTCGAATGTTACTATGAAACATAAATATAGCAAATGCAATAAGCAATTGATTGCAATGCACCGCAATGGAGTAGCTTTTCTTTCCAACGGGTTCCCCATTGCATACTTGTCTGACTTTAGAATTATATTATTTTATTATAGCGATTCCGGAATTCCGAATGATGGAATTATACAACTCGATTCCGGGTTGGCTGCGTGTTTTTTCAGTTTCGGAGATCGTGAAAGAATGTTACGCACGTGTGATTTCGAAGTGCTGACGGAAGCCTCGACTTTTTACTTAATTTAATTTTTCAATTTTAATAATAATTACGCGTAGTAGAGCGCGACGGCTCATATATGTAATGATGGCACACTCATTTTGAGACTTGGAAAGTCGAGCCGTCTGTTGATTTTATCTCCTTTCTTTCAACGAACGACGCGTCCCTCGCCGTAGCTCCCATTGCGCAAGAGAGCCGAAAGTATCCGATGTCAATGGTGCGACGTCTTCGCGCCTCGTATGAATGAAGAATTTTATCTCTACACGTACCGTATTTCGTGCCTCGCAATGTTTCGAGTCGCTCGTATTGGTAACGCTCTGAATAGGGGATATAATAAAATAGCGCTTATAGCTAGCACTATTTGAATTAGGCACGCTACCCGCTCGCTTCCGCAAAATTCTTCTCGTTTCGCGTCGTTTGGGCCTTCGCGAGAATAATAATATCCTGATTCGAGCTACCGCGAAGGTACGTATCAAACGGTCCTCAGCTGAGCGAGTATAAACTATACATATGAATATTTTTCCACTCTAGCCCCTTCCTATTCTCCATAGGCCCGTTACTCGTGAATTTATTTTGCACGATAATTTACACACCCGCAACATTACGTTAAACGTGAATTCATGACAGACCCCGTTTCGGGACAAACCCAGATTTCAAGTCTTTTTTTGCGATTTTCTTTTTGTAGTGATTTTAAACAATTGTAGTTGACGTGATTTCTAAACTCCGGTTTTGCTCAATTTTCACACTTCGCAAAAACGCGAACTCGACTTCGAGAAGTCCATTCGTTAATCTTACCGTTTAGTAACAGAATCGTCGAAAAGAAGAGTGTCGGCTTTAGTTTCGTTTTTTTAACAAAGAAATAAAAATTGTTTGTCTCTGAATAATTTTTTTTCAGAAACGTCCGGCTTACTGCAAGTGGGCATCGTGTGGTGTAACGTGACAGCTGCGAGCTTCGCAATAATTCGTCTAAGAAGTAAAAAGTTGTATTATGTTAAATCGGTCTCATGCCATTTTTTTAGTACTTTATTCCAAAATTTCTTTGTATTGCTATTTTTTATTAATGGTCGTCGATTTGTCTCATTAATTATAGGCGTTATTTGAAACAAATATGTTTCAACGACAATACCAAGAGGAAAAGCGGTATACAATTGAATTGGTAATACATAAGAATTAAATTAGCACGCATTGTATATATTTAAAAAGTCAGCGAAGGATAGATGTTAATATTGAAATATCATTCTTCACATTATTTTTTAATACGACGTTTCGGATATGAATTCTGAAAACAATTCTAATATGTTAAAGATAATTGAAATGAAATGTTAATAATTTCATGAAAACATTTTTGGTTCAAAGCAGCGACAATGAGACTAATCATCGACTGTTAAGTAAAAACAGCGATACGAAGAAATTTTGAAAAAAAATTGAATAAATTCGACTCCCTTGAAAATCAGAAAATTTAACTTCTGTACCTCTTAAACTAAATATTCGAGGGCTCATAGCTTTCAGTTACGCTTCACCATGCCGACCTTTCGTAAACCAGTCGTTTTTCAAGAAAGACCTAATAAACGCGTTGCCAGTTCCCAAAAGTTTTTTTTTTAAACGAAATCCAAACATACCTTGTGTTTCTTAAAGATCTTATCCCTAAACATCAATACCGCTTTTTTCAAAATCCAGCACGCGATCTTCCAAAATAAGAAGTTCGTGAAAAACCTAGCATTTTGTAGATGACATGCTGTTAAAAAAAAGAATCGTAAGAATATAAATAAACAGACAAAATGAGCTGGCTTTTTTCTCTTTAATACACCGTTTGATACATGGGTTTACGATTTTTGTCGCCGAGATATTGGATATCTTCGGATAGGAAAATAACAGAGTGCCTAATAAATTTAACGAACGCTCTATATGGCTTCGCGTGGATTTTTGTATGTATACACACACGTACATAAACATATGAAAGTTCAACGATAATTCCGATAAAATCCTTAACCAAATTGCGTGAAAAGCAAATTCAGGGTTTCCGCATTTAATGAAAATATAACCTCAGCCAAATTTAGATAAAATGCTCTACGTGCCGTTGGATATTTATTTTTGTCTTCAATTTTATGAAATTATAAGCACGTTCGATTGGACTTATACTCGACGATATTTATAATAGCAAAATACTTGTATACTTGCATACAACGTAAGTCGGGCTTATATGATACTGTAGAACGCAGCACGATCAATAGTAACAGTAGTGCACGGCCATTCTCTTCCGGAAAATAAATCGCTCACGCGAGCCTTATCTTAAACAGTCATCGATTAACGTGAGAGAACGGGAGGATCAATGCTATTTTTACAATAGGGGACTTGTAGTAATTCTTATACGTACACTATGGTGTGTGCGCATATATTCTCAAATTTTCTCAATATTATTGACACAATTACATAACACCTGGGAAGCGAAGTTCACCTGAATCGTAATTCTCCAGTGATTAAACACTGAAGTTCATTTTCTGGGCATTTATATATCTGTATATATACTTAAAAAAACGGCTTCTTATTTATTTTCAAAAAGAAGAGAATGTGCAACATTTAATTTGATTGAAAACGATTTTACGGTCTTCAGCTTGTTTTTCTGCAAGTTTTTTATACACCCGCCTTAGAAAAGCTGGTTACATGGCTTAAATTTTGTCTTTGAATAACTTTGTGAGATCGTTTATGTGAAAAATGACCTTCTTGTCTCCAATCTGTGATATGTCAAGAACTAATAACGCCAAAGGAGATGGAAGCACGGCTTAAGAAACGTTAATAGATTCTCTAGAAGAACTAATAATTGTTTTTAAATAAAACTTGGTTTTACCTCGTACATTGCTTTGGCAGAGGTACAATGACCTTTTTTGCTCTTTTAGAAAGTGCCTTTACTGTTGAAAATAAATAAAGGGAAACCTTCGGTATCCTAAAACGTTAATTAATATGGACTATCAATATGGACATGTTTTTCTCTCATTTTCCCTTCACAATTTGACTGTATTACATGGAAAATTTTCTGAAAAACCGTTTAAAAGATAAATTAATGCTCACTCGAAAGTTGACTTGGTTTACAATATTTTTCAATGTACAAATATAACACGTCTTCTTCAAACGGTTATTTCCTAAACTACACATTTTTATTAGAAGGAATGGGTAATTTTTAAAATGAGCGTTTCAAGAATACGGGGAATATCGCAAGACGATCTTACGTAGCACAACGTAAGAACACGAAACATATCGTAGCCAAAATAACTTTCCAAATGCGTAATAATACTTTGGAGCCTTGTAAACAGCTCAGGGTGTACAGTCGACTGGCCTAATCCGATGCGGATTGTCACCCCTTGAAGCATTGCTCCATACTAAAAGGAAGAATCTCGTCAACGGCCGTAGGTTCATTCTAACAGGTGACTCACGAGCTGTTTTATCTTCCGTTTGATTTACACTTGATAAACTGACGTTTCCCTATCAGGGTACACTATTTTTACTACGTACAATCAACGAGTACGCCGGAGGAATCAGTGGTATTATTATAGACAGTAAACAGATTTATAACCCTAAATAAAAACTTTTCTAGTTGAACATCCTTTCTTTTGAAGCTTCGAATCGTGTTGATCAAGATGACTGTTGGCATTACGTACGCATGGCTAATTTAACATTACTTCTTATCCCATAAAGTTCTCATCTCACATCAAGCGAAAGCATATAAACCACCAAATAGGAAATAACGGAACTAATCCTGAGTGCCAAATCTCGCTCAAAGTACAATCGCAATGCACATTTCAATACAAAAAATGAATTGCTTTGATTATTAAGAATGGCACGTTGCTTTTATTCACCGCGTCAAATTTTCTTTGGTAGCATTGTAAAAAACCCAAGTGTCTTTTCTCGTCCGTCATAACATATTTTCACCAGTTGAGAAAATGATCTTGTTATAAAATTTAACGTCGTACCGAGGTCATTAGCAGGTTCTACTGAGTCGATTCCGACACTTGGCGCAAGAATGCTAGTCTTTTTCCAGGACAGGCGCTATGCTCGAATTGTAACTTCACTGACTACGGGGGAACCTCGCCGATCGAGTTTTAATCCCTATTCTTCATAGTTTTTGAAAGTTTGCCGTTTTTTAAGCAGACTTGAATTTTCTACTTGTAAATCAAATGGAGTATCTGAAAAGATCATGAATCAGCGGTTAAAATAAACCTACTCCTTTCACGACCTTTCTTTCTTTCCATATGGAGGAATGTTTCAAGGTTTGACAGTCGGATTTGGAGAGATTGTTTTTTCGGGCCATCCTAGTGTACAGTGTTTTGTACAATTGCGAAGAATAAGGTTAGGATGTGCGAAGTGAAGAACACATTGAAAATAACCGAGTATTCGATTGTTTGCATCGCTGTGAATTTGATAATTCAAAAAAACGAAAAAAGTAATATCAAAGAAACTATATATTTTGAAGGTATAAAATATTTTTTCAAATCTTTTGCCGATTGTCTTGTTGAAACTTCATATATAATGAAGTAAAACTATTGAGAAAAGACGAGAAAAAAATTATATCTTTATAATAATTACTTAATGTTTTAGGGTACTAAATCTGTTCCATTCATTCATTCCAACAGTTTAAATATTTCGGTTAAAGAAACGAATAAACCGAATAACATAAAATTTTGTATGTTCATTTAAGCTTAATAACATACAAAGCTTAAAAAACCCTGGAAGCATTACCTTTTTTGCACTTGTTTTCGAAAGTACAGGTGATTTTCTGCAAGAGCCAGAAGGTTACTTATTTTTTCTTTCATCTAGCCAATGAATAAGGTGATTTTTTTCAAAATTAATGCTTTGATCTTGAGAATGTACAGAACATTTCCGAAATCGGCCTTTCATTTTCTGTAGCATTATTCATTCCTGTGATATCCCAGATTGAAGAGAAAAAAAGAACTCAACCATCGATATCGTCGAGACAAATAATCTTCCAAAACTAACTCAAAATCCACATTGAAGGCAAATAAACGCTTTCTAAAGATGAAAAAAAACTTAAAAAAAAATGATTGCCCACACGGTCGTTTGATATTAATAGAAAATGTTCCCCTTTGCCCTGTTAACATGTTTCCTTTGTGTACTCATTTATTTGAATACGACGTTGCTAAACTGGAGACTTGGCCATTGAAAATGGGTTTCTTTCCTTTGCAATACAACTATTTATTTAGTAGTTTCAGAGTTCCGAAAATTACCTAAGAAAGTGAAAAAAAATTCCTGTTCCTTCAATTTTTCAGTACCATAAATGTCTCTCTCTCTCTCTTTCTCACTCTATGTATATATATATATATATATAGATATACATAGTTTTGGAAAATGGGAACCTGGCCAAAATAAATCAAAATATCGGCGAAAGTAAATCATAAAGTAATTTACTTTTTGTGCTTCACGGCGTTTTGAAGAAGACAAATCGAGATTCATTTTATTTTTGCGATTTGTTTTGTAGCCTGTACATCAGTTTCAAAATGCCAGGTTTTCCACGATTTTTTCACTTTTGAAACTCATGGGCTAAAATTAGAAAAATAGTGACATCGCCGTATAGTGAAAAAAACTTCGAACGGAATACTATGAGCATCAATTCCGTTATTTGAAACAAATCTTGCGATTGTGTTTTGCAAAGAAACTTAGTCTTTTCATGACAAAAAAAGCCGGTTTTCGAAAAGCCGGCATCGTGCGATGTAACTTGAATATGAAAAGGTTTAGAATATTTAGTCTAAGGAGTAAAAAGTTATAGTTTGTGATTTTGAAGTCACTAAATTTGTTTAGATTTTTTTTCCGATATTTCGTTCCATCTCTGTTTTGTATTAATATTTGATCATTCACTTGATGAATTTATTGCCGAACCTTTGAAACAAAGATGTTTTATTGAAAATATTAAGAGGAGAAAACGTACATAATAGAATGTTCAACACATTAGAATCGAATAAAAACACGTTACTTAAATGAAAAAATGTATCGTCGAAGACGTGTAAATATTGAGCCATAACCATAACCATAATGTCCAGTAAAAGAAATTTCGAATAAGAAATCCGAGAAAATTGATGTGTTACAAATTTAATTATGTACGTTTTCTCCTTTTAATATTTTCAATAAAACATCTTTCTTTGAAAGGTTCGGCAAGAAGTGTTTCAAAGTAACGGTTGTAAATTAATGGGACAAATTGTCCCTAATGAGACAGATTGACATTTGTTTAATGCTTTCTGAAGGAATTGTCAGTTCGAGCGACAGGATGTTGGTAACAGGATGTAGATACTTGATAAAGATATTCATACCATACGTGCCACCATATATGTAGCGCTGAGTTGATACATTTAGATTAACAGGATTCCTACTGTCGAGTTATTCCGAGTTGATGCCAGAGAATACTATCGACGTCGAACTCCTTCAAAATCAGCTTCCGATAGATACATTCAAAACAAACCTGGATTTCCAAGTCTTGAAGCGATTGCACAAACTGCAATGATTTCACGCCCATTTCAAGCCCATCCGCAAAGGACAGTCTGTTAAATCGCAAGAAATTGAAAACTGCGTAAGAAATATTGGAAAATTTGGTTGGAAAAAGCAACGAAAAATAGGATTTTCCACATGTAACTCGACAGGTTGTGGCAAAATCATCGATAGCTGCCTCATCTTGGAACTGTTCGATATTTTATTTGGAATCACGATATCCTATACGAGCGTCTAGGTCGCTAGACAAAAAAGTTTGAGCGATGCAACACGGCTCACGTACGATACACTGAAGCGTCTTTTGTGCTCAGGAGAGCATGTCGGCCAGTGGTTACAGGCAAAAGGGCGCGGATACGCGGTTTATACGTAGCAACAATTTGCGAAGAAAGTCAAGTATAAGGGTGTACGTGCACGCAAGGGATTGGAACGGGAGTTCTCACTTCCGGGTTCTATGAACTCATACGAGGGAACGAAGGAAATCTAATGAAGGCCAATTACATACACCGGGTTACTTTAAAATCCGATATACTATTTGCGTGTGCCGGTGGCTTCCAACTCCCAGATGACACCTTTACACAGGTGTGCGCACTCAAACGAAAACTTTAACCACGTCGTACGTGTTGTCTTTTCGGAACTTACTAGTTTCGGCAATATTCATAGATAGAAAGCTAGACACTTAACTAAATTCATCATCCTATAATATTTGCCGATTCGCCAAAATCCCACACAGCGATGCTTTATTTTACAGTTTGAAATTTACAAGTGATCCTGTCCTTTGTCACGCTTTGGCTCGCTCTTTCCTGCAACAATCTTCTGAAGATACGAGTTTTTATGTCCTTATTCGATTAGAACTCGAAAATGGAGACTTTTTTTCCGGTTCAACAATTATCTATAGAATAAAGGGACAATGTATTTTAAAGGCTTTCGGAAATTTTATGGAAACTCAAGTTGCCTAGCTGTACCTACACTTTGATGGCGATATGTTTATAAGAATTGTCCATGGAAAAATGACGAAACTGCAAGAAACCGTATTGAATACGAATATATCCATAATAATCAAAGTGATGGGATTTATTCTCATTGTACAAATAGAGGAATAATGGGTGAACTATATGTTATTACGATTTCGAACCGTAAGCGATGAAATGAAATTAGATTGAATACCAATAAGTATCCGAATTTATTGATCGTCATATATCTCAATGAGTATAAGTATGCCCGTCCAATTACGGAGAAAAGTGCATACCTGATCAGGCACACAAACCAGAGATTTTAATAGCTGTCGGGATTTAAATGTCGTTTTTGTATTTCGTACCATTTTCTTTAATTCGTCGTTTAATGTGTTTTTTTGTGTTTTTACGTGATGTATGGCGAACATGATTCAATAATATATCATTATATTAAATAATTATGGTTTTTTTTACTAGTTCTTGAGTTACACGATAGCTCGTAATATCGACAGCCTATTAATCAATAAAGAGTTATTCCTTTAGAAATCTATCGGTGATTCTCACATATCTTAGTAATAAATGAATTAATATCTCTTTAAAAAAGTTCGAGTTACCATATTTATAAATGAAGGACTATAAATTATACGAATTAGAATGTGAACGGAATTCCATCGCTCTAGATTTAATTCATAGTTCAATGTGCCCCTACAGAAAATATAAGCCATTCAGAACGTAAAAGCACAATTAAAAATAGCGTCGTTTACTTCCAAGTACACACTTTACCGTGAACGATAACACAATTTACCGTAAAATAATAGCGTCTTAATAAAAAGAGTATTACCTCAATACTCGCGGTACGTAAATGTGGAAAAACGGATGTATATCCGCCTTCACACCCCTACATTCGTGACAAAGTCCGCACCGTACGGTTTCATCGGTTCAACGCCGCCTGTCACGCGCACTAAGCATCTACCGTAATTCCGCTACTTCACATTTCTTTAAAAGTGTAAACGCGTTGAAAATAATAACGCTTATACGCGTTAATCACGATGAACTATTCATAAGCTTGTTAATACTATTGGTGAAATGTGCGTCTGATGGAATGAGGATGTCTTTTAAAAAACAGTAAATCCAAGGAAATGTGCTACCGAAAAAAAAGAAAATATATTGTACGAAAGACAATTGAATTGTTTGATAAATGATGAAATAACCTTCCTTGATCTTTTAGAAAGAAATGCAAGGAATCAATGATGAATGATACAGGACGAGCGTTATGCAAATGATTCCAAGCATTATGGTCTTGTCGTCATTAGTGCTGAGTGCTGCGATGATGAAGTTCTCGTGTTTCAGGTGTTCCTCGTATGGCAGCAGTCATTATTCCGGATGACGGCACCGCTCATTCATGATTTATTGAAAATTCCTTTTTTCAATTCATCAGCTGAACAATTAAAAACTTTTGATCTCAAGCGTAATGATGCAGACGGTAACGTTTGCGAAGCGTTGGCATATCGCTGATCCTGTACACGGCATCCATCCGGCAACCACAATTTTTGTTAACAATGTGAAACACCGAGCAAATCGTAAAACTAAAAAAAAATGATATTTTTCCCGATTATCAATGCTTCAGGGAAATCTAGGAAACCGCGAAAGTCCGTTCTTGTACTCTGATGGTTAACTAAGAGATCTTCCGCCTTAAAATTCCCCATTTGCTTTTTTGTATAAAGAATCTTATAGAAATTCGCAGCTACGTACATACAAAGGCTACGAAGGCGTCATTTATTTATAAAATGTACAAATATCGGGTTATCGGTACTACACAGAAAGACAAATTGACAGTAATGAACAGATTGAGAAGCAATGGCGCACGAGCCGTGTTATAGCTATGCCAAGGGAAAACGACCATACGTCAGATCACTTGGACCAGATATTTGTATATTTGTGAATATATTGTAAATATTGCGCAAAATCGATTTATAAGAAGCAGCTTGAGCCTCAAGGTCGGACAACACATCGTTACATTCTTTTTCGTAGTTCACTCCGTGTGGGTGCAAAGAAAAACTCATTTTAGTCGTAACAACGAAATCGAGTCGCGATAAAGAGCGCCTCTGGTGACGTGCGCATTTGATGAAATACGCTATCTGAGAGTCTCGTTAATACTTGAAGAAAAATTGACATGACGTTTCGTTTCGACGAATGACTGAAACTACTGTTATCAAAAGCGAAAAATGAAAAATAATTATTGTTTAGCGATACATCTACCCTCTCGTTAGAAACAATGAAGAAATTTCTTCGAATATCGTTCTGTTTGAAATTCCGATTTTTGTATTGAATTATGGCGAATGTCAAACGTAATGAGTTCAGGGATACGATGATCATATATACTATTCATGGGCATGAAATAGTTATGGATCAACCAGAATTCGTTGAAAATGTGAGGACGGTGGAGATCGAAAATAGAATCCGCAAGGAAAGTAATACCAAATAGAAAGGGTATCTCTTTACCATTGCAGATAATGGTTATACTCGAGAAATTGGTCGATGACTCGACATTGAATTTTTTGCTTCCTGTCTGTAAGGTGACACGAAATCAAATAGCAGAAAATTGACTGGAATACAAATAGTCATGAAGTATTGCTCGCAACCCAAACTGTGTTGGAGCATAAACTCGAATATTCGTTGTTCTGCATTCTATAACTATTACCATGATATTCATTGCTAACAGTGAATAGAAACAATTACATTTTTAATTCAAAGGAGTTTCAATTTCAGGAAAATTATAAACTGATGGCGAAAAATAGCTCGTGGAAAATTTATAAACGTTTTTGTGCTCAGACAATGAAGACTCGTTGAAATTATGTATGTTTAGTTTTCTCACCAGTGATTACTCGACGGTTTTCTATCTATAGTGGATGAAGCTGTTAGAAAAAAAACATCAAACTCTTGGAAGCATCGTTCGTTTGCTATTGCAATAGTTTCTGCAAGTGTAACCTGGTGTTTCTTCTACTTCTATCACCTTCACTTAACCTGGACAATCGGATTATAGAGCTTTCTATCTATGAATCAAATGCAAAAAACAAGGAATGCTTTGTAATTTGTCCTTATCGTGGCCTCATGGTCTCATTGAATTTTGCCTTAATCTCGGAACGTATGTGAAGCAGTGCCTACTGACTTCGGCGCGTCTCGATCATGAAACTTGATTCAATTTTTGTTCAGCTTGACTATGACTATGCCGTATGTATGACTGCCGAAATTAGGGTGACCTTAGAACACGCACTACCAAAACTCAAGGACTTTTGTGGTGTGTAGCTACTCACGCAAAGCACGTCGAACTTCAGTATACATTGCGTTCGATATTGTAATCTCCGTAAAAATGGAGTGTCAACCAGATTAAAAATGGATCGGCCAATTACAAATATAATCGAAAAGGAAATTTGAAATAACAACGCGATAATTCCAGAATTGAGAAAGGGACTCTGCAGCGTGTGTTGAGTTTCATTCCACATTTCACTCGATCAATTTGAGTGGAGGTTTGTCACAGCTTATCCTTGGAAAAGATTGCACGAAAAATCTTGGAAGTTCTTCCACGAGGAGGGTATAACAAAATTATATGTGCATAGTGATAAAAAGAATACGGTCCTCATCGTTTTGTAACGATGCACGAATCGATATTCGCGATAGTTTTGAAAAGGAAAATTCTCCGTGGCTTTGCAGGCCTTTGGGACGAATAATTAGTGAATGAATTAGCCTCTATACAAAACACTTGGTTATCTCATGAAAAAGGGAAAAACATAAACCTGGCATAATCTCACGGTTCACGGTAAATGCGTATGTGTGTCACACGAGTTAGCTAAGAATATGACCTCGCTACTGTAATGTGCGACTCGTAAAGCGACGAGCGATCAGGCCTCCCTACACGCTCGGCACTTCATCGTTGTCGATGATGTATCTCAGTGTGCACGTGAAAAATTGAACATTATTCAGCTTTGCGCATGTCTTCGTAATGTTACGCAATTATTTTCGTGCAGCCCCCATTTTTTATACTAAAATCGTCTAGAGATGAGAAAAATGCACATGTATGAAGTATCGTACGCGTTTGAGAGACGTTTTCTATCTCAAATAAGATTATTAGGATTTTGAAGCTACGTTTACTCGGCCTCAGTAGATCTTCCGTCTCTTAGATGAAGAAAGAAATAAGGATACAGTTGAGATAAAATAATTACCTAATTAACCGTTGTTAAAATCATTCACAACGGTTTTAATAATGATAATCATGATTATTCGATAACGAAGAAACTCTGTCGTATCAATAAAATATTAACAGAACATTATTATCCCCAGGCTTTTCAGTTCAATAATTGAATTTAAAAAACTCTCGGAACGTTGCTTTACGTTGTTATAAAATATCGGACGCTTTGGGCGTAAAGATATGAAAACTACCAGAAAGACACCAAAAGATTTGTGAAATGGTTACAATAAAAATCTGCCGATATCATGAAATTGTTTAATATTAAGGCATCCAGATCATGAAGGTAAATTATGTGTACTGGTAAGCATGCGGGTATGCAATGTAAGGACTACTTTTATCCAACGATGAAACACACATAGCTATTGAAAGGTGGGACCAGGATTTGCATCCTCCTTAAAATATACAATGAATAATAAAATAAACTATTTTTTTTTAGTGAAACTTATATTTGTCACCCATTTTAATACAACTGTTTGTAGATCTCTAGAACTGTTTGTAGATTTTCATTTTCTACAAAATTATGTTTAAAAATCTTTTAGTCTAATCATCACAGTTATAAGGGCGGTCTGCAACATCATTTATTATCGTTAAATTTCTACAGAATTCCAGTCTTTTCCTATAACTTTTGTGGCTGGGCTACGCTGCAGAGTGACAATTATAATATGGGCACCCACTTATAAAAACGTTCGTGCCCCTTTTTTCTGATGTTTGCTATGCGATTTTTCAATGGTTCTTCGAGTGCCTTTTGACAAAAAAAAGAACGCTTATAAATATAGTGTGACAAATAGTTTCCTCAAATAATATATATCTTGAAGAAGATGCCAATTATGACGCGGCTCGTTCAGTAACGATGTCGATGATGAATTTTGATTAATATCACCGTAGACAAAAACAACCGTAAACAATCACAATCACATACTGATTCAATCTAATTTCCATGGAACGGTCGAATTGGATAAGTCGAGATCGAAGTAGGCGTACGAGTTTCCTTTGCAACCTTCGCGGTGCAGCTGTTACGAGGTTGAAAATTTTATCAAGACCCGTCAATACGTTAATCCACATGTAAAGGTATAGTTACGAAACTGCTTGACTGTGGGGCTGTCACTCCGAGGAAGAGTGAGTGGCTTTTACGTTTTGGTAGGTCCTGCCGAATTTCCAAAAAAATCAAAATTCAATTGCAGACAAGCCTTGCCAAGTACACCTTTTTTTCTGTGAAAAGAACAGAAAACACTTAATTTTCATTTGATTTCTCCTTTTTTCATACAATGAAAAATATATTAACAAACAAGCAAATAAATATTTAATTCTCGTAGTTTCGATTTGTTTGTCCTAGATCACGATTAATGGAATAAACGCCTATCTGTAAAATAAAAGCATATGCGTTCTTAATAATTATAATTATTGAGGACAACACATGAGTTAATATCGATCGTAACATCACGGAGTTTATTGCCATTGTTTGGAGCTTCGGATCGATTGACCGAAAAAGCAATGAGATTATTTTCGTACCGCAATGTTATCGTACCACGTGGTTGATTGTCGATTCGTTAGATATTAATTCTATCCTTGGCGATTAAATACTTCGAATTCCGCATTATTTATGGGGCAATGCAAAAAGTTAAACTAAACGCTTACATAGAATTTAGGTAACAAAAATAAAAATTGTGAAAATAACCGCTTTGAACTCTTCATGCATCGCTTATAACGGTTAGCGCTTATAACAATTATAACGTCGGTTTTTCATGGCTTCTTCATTGTCGTTATAAACGGTTTCGGTGATTAAGCGTGAGTAAGGCTCATTCCAATTTCAACGTCAATACTTTTTTAGCATAAACTGCCTTGAAACCATAAATCGTTGATCACCAACGATATTCCAGCCGGCAGCCGAACGTTTTTAATTAATTTTATAAGTTTTGGGGTTACGAAGAAACTCGATAAAATCGTTTATATGGGAGGAGTAGAGGGGCGCATACGCGAAATATTGGCCGTGCTTGGTAAAATCCCAAACAAACCCACGCATATAAAATACGGTCGAGAATATCATATTACCGCATATATGACAGGGTTTCCCTTCCAAAGATATTTTTTGGATCACCGGAATCACCATCACTGTTTTTGGTAGGCACTGAGAAAGTTTCAAATGGAAAACTGTTTGACTGTTTGTGTGCAAATCCGAAATACAAATACGAAGAAGAGACCGTTATTCTTTTAGACTCGGATGCTCTTGTTGTCGTTTCACTCTAAGGTCTAATTTTGTTTGTTTGGAGTGCTACGGCCAGTAAATTCTTGCACTGGATATGTTTTGGCAAAGGGCACTTGCATGTTGTGCCGATCGAATGGTATTATGCAATCCTCGGACCAATGTTGACATGACGATCATCGCGTTTGGAGGCCAATGATCGGCCTAGTTTGTCAAATTTTCAAATTCAATCTATTTATTTTCTTTTCGTATTCTATAGACAGAAATGTACCGAACGAAAATAAGTAAGCTGTACAAGCGTATAGAAGACTAAATAGGTAGAGTACTGAATTCTAGAACAAACGTCACCAGGTTCAAGCTTTATGATAGGCTAAACTTTGAACAATACAGGTCAAGGATTCAATATAATGATTGTATATGCAAAGACACAAACAATGCAGATAGAAAGGAAAAAAAACCACCAAAAACCACCAGAATTTTTTTCTTCATGTTTTTATTCATGATGATCTGTAAATTGTTTCATTTTTTATTGCCGGCATGGATACGTCAGCAGTTGCTGCGCCGATTCTTATGAGCCATTTTTGAAAAATATTAATTGCCAATATCGAGCCACATTTATCATGTGAGGCTCTGTTGATACCCGGGGCTAAGCTCTCGTGCCAACTTTAAAGTTGAGCTATGGCCAATCATCGACGACTTCCAATTACCCCACATATGAGAGTTTCCCCTCCACCATCTACATAAATCGATAAATGAATATCTTATTCCCTGAATTCCCATAACAATGTTTAATCGGTAACTGCCATTAATGGAATCCACAACGAATCCACATGATTTCAGTCATATAATCGCCGCTTCGTCATATGTAGTGTGTGTCTTGTAAAGCTAGTTCGACAGTGTTTTAACTCTCGCATAGTGATGCGTTTGTTTTACGTTTCAAAATGATGCCGGTCTTGTCGCCACGAAAGAAGTTGTAAATCGACATACAGTACCGTTCAAAACTTTGGATACACCAGTCGATATTTTTTCACGCACTTAAAGTTTGATAACTCTGAAAAAAAAAGATATTCGAAAACCCAAAGCGGCATTTTAAAGAAGATATATCAGGCTCCAGTTTACTATATTCAAATATTTTATTCAATTTTTTTCCTACCCGGTACGGATTTTGGTACGTGGCCGTTTTTCGGCCTTTTTTCGACCCTCGCGAATGCGGCGCCGATTCTGAGAATTTTTTTTTGTTTTTTTTTTTACTCAGAAAACTTGAAAGGGTACACAGAAGCTCCAGATTACTTTTTTAAATAAATTTTTGCGATTTTCTTTTTGGGAGTTATTTCATTTTTTGCTAAAAACGACAAATTTTGCAAATTTCAAAATAACCCAAGGCCGATAGGTTTTAAGAGAAATTGTTTTGGGCACAAAAAACTGCGTATTTTATACGTAGGTCGACAGGTCGTAGGTCGACAGGTCGAAACTTGAATTAAAATTCAAGTTTCTCACCTCAACTTGAATTTTAATCCAAGTTTCGACCTGTCACCCCCTTGTACCCCTCACCTTATCGCACCCTGTTCACGAGATATTCGCTTTGTTTCAACCGTCCACCGTTTCGACCGTACCCAGTCTACCCTACGCATACCCCTTTCACTCATCAGCAATTTAGCACGCGACGCAAGTGCTAATTATTATAAATAAATATCGATATAAAATGCTAGGATAAAAGAAAAAAGAGAGGAACGGGCAAGAAAGGGGGAAGAGAGGGGTGGTGAGATCGTTCCGTAAAGTGGCGCAAACTCAAAGTTGTGAAGAGGTCTTCTTACAAGGCTTGGATGGTGAATTCCGATCATCCCATATTCCGCCAGGCTTGGAGAATTAGTTAGCAAAAAATTCTCTGTAATGCGTTAATTAATATTGCCACGTTGTGGTATACACATGAAAATACGTAAAGTTAATTGAAAGAGCGCCAGCTCTGCTGCCAATGCGCTCCAGCAAGATTCTTGGAGCGAATGGTCTTCAGAGATAATAAATTGCGCTTGGCAAAATAATCGCGACTTTACATGTATGTGGAAATACTGGTATGAGGTGTGACTGTACATAGATTTCATAAACTTTCGATTATTCTTGAGCGTATCTAGGGACACTTGAAATCGTGCATTTTCTCACAGGAAACTTTGAGTTTGCTCACTCTTCCGGGGCAAATTGAGTTTTTGTGTTTGTTTGAAATTTTCTCAAGATCGAGCAATATTTTCTTATTGATGTAGCATTGGCGAGAGTGATTTATCTTGAGGAATAACTGACGGACAGTGACCGGGCAATGATTTCTCATATCGTTCTTCGAAACATTTTACTTTTTCACATATCCGTACTAAAAAAGAATTATTTTACTAGAGAGACGCGGTATCTTTAGAAATAACTTCTGCGGAGCAATTTGCCGGAATATAGATAGAAGTCACTTCAAATTATTTCCTTAAAGATAGGGGGTAGATTCCAATCCCTTCCAATACCCAAATTATATCGTTCCATATATGTAAGTGAACTTGCAGCTAAGAAAACGAAAATAAAGGATTGCCTTCAATCAAGAGAATCTGCATTGATAGGATGAAATGTGATTTCGGCAGGATCGATTTTGATACGTAATTGTCAGTAGTGGCTTTTCGATATCGAAGTCAAATTTCTCAAATGCTGGATATCTTTTTATAATTACAGATTCCAGTAATTGTGGTTATCATGGCCATCTTCTCGAATGCGATTAGCGCTCAAGAATACAGTCAACTGTTCGCAGGATTCGGACCTTATCTTCAGCAGAGTTCGGGTCTTCGAGATCCGCGATCGAATACAGGTGAGATAAAACATTCGCAGTAGCGTGGAAAGGACGGATGTGATATTCTTTATACGCGTTCGATATCCGCAAGAACCCAGCATCCTTTTGCATTGCTAAACAAACTACAAGGATTTGACTATTTGCATGGTGGAACTTGATTCTTAATGTTGTTGCTTGTCTCTACGGATGATATATCCGTTTGAGTAATCGTCACGCGTCCATTATTCACCACCCAAGCTTCTTGAGATTATTGTATATTCCGCGAATGTTGACAACATAGGCGATAGTGCGACGAATCGGCTGAGCGAAATGGAGCGCTTTATTTCCTTGCGACGAAACTTTATGTTCTGTAGCCTATATGTCACTGTCATAAACGGCAATTATATACTCTCAAGAATGACTTGATTTGGTGTTGCGCTTGTACGATAGCTACGCAACAAAATCAGAGATACTTTTGTGTTATCAATTATCCAGTCTCCGAATACACGAAATAGAGCGCTCTTTATTGAAAATTTTCAAGGGTTTTGGTGATTTATACTGTTGCCGAAATATCGTCAATCTCATTTATTTAACCCCCTGTGGTCGCAAATAACGGCATCCCTATCGTAATCGAACAAGTCGTTCGTCCTAATAGTCCTTTGCCTATCATAATATTAGATAAAGTAAGAAGTTCTGAGCACTTCTTCGATTTATTCCGACGATGAAATTCACATAGTTGGGATGACCGATTTATATCAAGTATGCGCCTTTTGTTTTTCGATAACTATGTTTCATTTTGAAGGTAATTCCATAATGCCGCGATTTAAAAGTCCTCGTCCTGGCTCGTTTTCACAAGCCTCTCTTGAGCCTTGAGACCAGTTTTGTATCATCAAGAAAATGTTGCAAATACTTGAAAAGAAGATAATCGGTTGGTATCCGGTCTGTGCTATACGGCGGGTGCGATAACACCTCCTATCAAAGCTCTTGGAGATTCTGGCGCATAGTTAAAGATGTATGCGGCCTGGCGTTGTCTTGATGGAACACACCTTTTTTATTGGCCAATACATGCCGCTTCTGGTTGGTAACCTGCTTCAATCTGAGCAGTTGTTGACAGTAAAGGTCGAAATTGAGTGTTTGGCCTGAAGGAGCAGTTCATAGCGTATGATTCCCTACCAATGCCACCAAACATATAGCAAAATCTTCTTAGCTGTTAATCCGGACTTGGCGATCATTTGAGCCAGCTCATCGCGATCAATTCACGCTTTTCTTTAGCTGTTGTTCTCACAGGAGACCCATTTTGTATCGCCAGCCGCCATATTTTTGAAAAAAGGGTCGATGTTGTTACGTTTCAGCAAAGAATCGCAAGCTTTAATTTGGTCCAAAAGGTTCGTTTGCGTCATTTCGTGTAGCGTCCATACATCGAGCTTTGCTGTTGCATTCGACACTGTATTTGTTTCTTAAACGGCAGACATTTTTGGGCGCCTGCTTGGCCTTTTCACCTTGGTCGTAGTAGTACTGAAGAATGTACGAAATTTCCCCTTTTTCTACCGCCACTTTGTGGAACGCTGTAACACACAGTTGGCTTCTCCAAGCACAAAACTGTTAAAGACCTAGTTTTTAAGGGTAATGGCACTTTCAAATCGTCCTGTATTATGATCCGGTGCGATGTGCACTCTGGAAAATGCTTAGATCTTTTACTTTACCCAATATGAAAAGAAAAAAATGGCAAAATACCACACGATTTATCAGTCGCGGAGTTGTGTCCTCTTAATCGTAGATGCTAATGCAAGATCAACGCATAAATTGTGGTGCGTTTGGCGTATCCGCTTAACATTTTGCGAACATTGAAATCGCAAAACAATGGACCTCGGAAGCCGTTAACACTGCTTGATGAGTAAAAATAATTGTGTACTAAAGACACAACTAATGTCTGGATTAATGAACCAGCCTCGGATGATTTGTTAAATACGTAGCGTTAACGGTTGTATACGATATACGAGCAGGCATATTTTCAGAGATTATCGACAATGCCAGCAAATTATGTCTTTTTCTTTTCACACACAAACACATACGCGCACACACACACACGCGCGCGGGCGCGCCCACACACGCACATACACACATATGTGTTTAAGCCATCATTTCGAGAAAGTGAGAGACATAAAATAGTAAAGAGTCGTAATGGTTGAAAAAATGATGTCTACCTCCGTCTCTAAATGAAGTCTTAAATATATGTACATAAATGCATGGACGCGTGCTTTAGCGTGTGTGTGCGCGTGTCTGTGTAGTGTATCTTCCTCCACAAGCATATACATGTGTCTCTCTTTGCAGGGCCGGTTCTCTTCCCACCTGGACCTGCGCCAAACAATGCCGAGTCCAGTGGAGTTATCGTGGGAGCTAGCGGTTTTGGCTTCATCCCACCCAACGCAGGTAAATCAGCGGGCCGTTGAGTCGAGAAAGATCCCAGATGCACGAACAAAATAAAAAAAGAAAAATGGATGCTGCTAAGAGCAAACACCAGAAAAAAGTGGATCGGCAAGTTCGAAATGAGTATTCATTTTGGGACCTCTATGCTTCGAGAACGTGTATATAGAGGTACACAAAACAGATGTGCTGATGGTGTTAAACATCGACTGCGCAGTATTATACAGTCATACAATTATTTATACTTATTTAACCGACGAGTCATACGCAGTCGGGTCATCCTTGTATTCAAAACCGCTCTGTTACTATTTATCAATATATCATCTAAGATAGGAATAATTGGAACGATGCTCACGTGTATAGATAAAACTACTTACATATACACAAGTTCAAGAATAAACTGGTTAACACACGCCCACACATATTATTGACTAATTGATTTATCTTTATTCATAAAAACTGCGACGTAAGTCGTCATACTGTATATTCAAAGATATTGATGAAAAAACAACTGCGGCTTAACAAATTGTATCAGGAGATTTGAAATCGCGTTACGGCGAAAATTATCTGGAAAAAATATACACCTGGTTTACGTGCTGAAAGTTAAAAAGGAACGCCTGCAGCAAAAAGGACTCGAACACATAAGATAATAGAAGAACATTGTGTAATGAGAGAAGAAGAAGAAAAAGAGCTCATAACTCACAATTTCCGTCAAGGTTGGAAAATAAATGTAAAAATATCCACACACACGAAATTTCCTACAATCCACTACTTCCCGTTCCCGGATACGGAGAGAGATGCTGTAAGTTGATTGCAATGACATAACGGAGTAGTGCACGTGTTTACGATGACTGGCGTCGGTTGAAGTAGTTTATGTGACAGCGACAACCTTGAGGAAATAATTGAACGAACATTAAAAAAGAACGAACCCATTAATATGTGAAGGATCGCACAAAAGTTACTTCTATTCGTGTGACTCTTTCATCCTTAGTATTTATTGTTTTTCAGCACCAATAAAGAATATACCTAAATTGCATAGTCGTTGTTACTGGATACAAGATTAATTATTACTGAAAATGACCACATTACTCCAAGGGATGCAAACGGAAACTGCATGTCCTGGTAGTCAGTCAGTGAAATCTATAAAGAGGTTTTCCTTTCAATATTCGCCGCAGACTATCCCATCTCCATTGATACAAAAGCTTTTGAAAGTAAACTTAGCGTCATTGGAAAGCAGTAATAAAAATCAAAGTACTTAGACAAAATAATTACCCAGAGGGTTCTGTGTTATTTCTATTTCCCGACATTCCTTCCCGGAGTGTAGAGGACCTTTTATAAAGAACTTTGACAGTGCTGAGCTTCTCAAGCTGACGAGTCTAAAAGTCCTCTAAATTGCGACCAACTGTTGATCATCGTCGTTCTCTTTTATCCTGAAGTACTAATTATCGGGTTCGTCCTCAACGTTTTAAAAATGTACCTCGTCGCGTTTCGAATCCTTGCAACGCTACGAAGCTCCCAGAGTCATACCGAAGGGCAAAGCCCTCAAAAGCATTTCAGGAGCACATTTATTATACCTCCTATCTTGATCTGTCATGAGCCGAGTGAAGGCGAATCGCCGCCGTCTAGAGTATGGCCGCGGGGAATCTGAAACTCGTTTACCCGCAACCTTCCTCATCCACACATGTGATTCGTTATGTACATGTAGTCACGTACATTGGTGTATCATGGGTTACGCGAGGTCGACTCGAACGATACTGGATAGATGAGTACACGCAGGAGAACAAGGTCACGTCGGATGAGAAGATCGTACTTCGTCTTCGTGACCACCCCAAATTCACCTTCGGGCTGTTCCGTTTGTTCTATCAAATTAACTTGTGGATGAGTTGACGACCCCTGAGCTCATCTGATGGTCAAGTGCGCTACTATCGAACATTTACTATATGTAATGCTGTTTATTTATACGAACGCAGGGTCATTTATTCTACCCAGTAATATTATTCCAGTTGCTATATATTATCTAAAATGTATACCTACATATCTAAAAGACATTACGTACCCGTTAAATCTTTATTAAGTTGGCTGTTTCGAAGGAAATATTTTTTGATAATTTTTCAGGACTGAAAGTCCTTGAAACTATTACTTCTAGATACACATAAAAACACTTAAAGAACTGTGGATCTGTAGAAAATCCATACCGGTTTAGAGGGCGCCGTATTATTATGATCCTCTAGTGCGTTAATTTTAATTTAACTATGTACCACAAGGTCTCCGAACTATCGGCCTTCTGCTCATTGGTTGGTGCATCCGTCAGTGCACCACAAGCGTAAGCACTTTAATAATTAGCTGCGTGCAACCGCTTGAAATGCCTATGTGAGACAATTTCAAGCCGCTGTAGCAACGATCTTGAGTAGCGAGCGACGACCATTTCGAGTAAACTATACCGTAAGATTCCCCGTTGCAAAGTTTTTGATGCTTTATGGACCTCGCAAAATGTGGCATTTCCAAATAAACAGAACCGGTTTCTACTTAAAAGTGACCTTGAACATCTAAATAGCTTTGGTAATATATAGGACAGGATGGTAGGATCGAGATCACTGACGGTTAGTGGTTCGGTTCGGTTTTAATGTGGTTGTTGTTTTCCTTGGGGTATTGGTGAAACGGATGATCGATATCAACTACTGCACACGTACATATGAACTCGTAGTCGTAACCAGTTTTGACATTGGGCAGAAGTCAAACACGCATCCGCATTCCGTTTGCTGTTTCAGGTTTCCTGACGTATTTCTATTAAGGAGAAGTGAATAACGAAGACGTAGTTTGAGCTGAAGGAAAGGGCGCACGGAGCTGAAGTGGTGGCGCCGAGGTCGGCATTACTCGGCTACGTTCACGGAAAACGGAAGAGCGCTTGAACAAATGACCTTGAAATATTCAAGGGCCGCGCTCTTTCGAAATGACTTTCACCAAAAGTGTCCAACACGGATCGTTATCATTTCCGGAACGCGTGGCCCACCTTCGAACGGTCATCCCCACGCAAAAGCCTCGATTATTGTCGTCACGTCTCTCATCATACAAGAAAACCGTAACAAGTGTGTCGAAGGTTGTGGTGAGGGAGAAGTAGCGATTGATTTAAACAAAAATCGTTGGACCGTTGCACGCGGTTTGATGCTTTTTACCATTATGTCTTGGTGATATTATTTTTCGTATTGACCGAACGTTAACGCACAGATATATTGATATACAGATTAAGATTGTACGATGTATGATCTTATGAGACAACGGCAGCGGAATATTGTATACCCGCAGGGCTTCAAAACCGAGGATAATTTTCAGTTTGAGATTCCTTGCCAATACCCTGTATAAGCATCGATCAGTGGAGACAGATGATTTAGGTGCATCTGAAATTTACCTTCGGCACTACGGAACACAGTAAATATTTCAACTTAATGTCAAGCTCCAACAACGACTATCAAACGATATCAAACTGCAACGATACCAAGTTATCCAAAGGTCATGTAATTTATCTTCCAGCAACGGATCTTGATTAAGAGGAGATTGGAATACAAATTTTTATCACCACCTTTGGAAACCGTCTAGTCGTAACCATTGCTTTTTCGCATTGCTTTTTCGACCGACTCTTTCCGTGTTATGCATTAAATAAAACGTGGAAAAAGCATTACTTTTAGAAGCCCAGTATCTTGACAGTCTCGAAAGTTTTGTGGAAAAAAATGGAGAAATCTGTAGGTCAAATAGAATTAATATATCTCATGTAACCGGTAATAACGACGACGACACATTCAGGATTGCTGGCGTTCCATGCTGTTAATAATGATAGGTCTAGTGGTGCGTGTAAGGAATTCCTTTCAGAGAGAGTTTATTTATTTTTTGTAATTATAAAGACGCGTGCGTACCTGTAAAAAAGGATACATTTTATTGTGATTTGAAATAAGGGCTTGATTCTGGATGTTAATTCATCCTATCATTTGTAGATTCCCCAAATTCCACAGTCAATGTTGAAAGTGCGGTGAAGCAGTTAATTTGATTTTTCACACAAAATGTAATGCGTATTCTTTCATCAATTTTTTGCAATAGCAAAAAATCGACATGAACACCAAAACACGTCTAACCCTTATATCTATCAGAAACAATTAAATATGCAAAATAGCTAACATTGTCCTCGTATAATGGGGACATGTATAACAACATAACAAAACGAAAAATCGAATATCGAACGTACGTAGCCCGCGAAATTTGAAGACTTCTTACATTTCAAAAACACATCGTACAATCCGAATAACTTACAAACATTTATAACTATTAGTATTTTTAGTTCAACGATTAGACACAACTATAGGAGTCGTCGAGAAAAAAATGTTTACACTAATATTATTTGGATATGTAATTTCTTATTTTAACAATAATATACAAGAAGAAAATCTCATCCGTTTTCGCATTTGAATTATTGACCGAGGATCGAAAGTAAATTCTCTTCGTTAATACCTGCTCTACCTGTATATTCCTACAGTTCTGAAAAGTAGAACGTAACGAGTGAGAGTATTCGCCAAACGGTCGTGAAAGTTTGCTACATTTGCCTGCTGTGCGCTTAAGATAACGTTAAAAAGCTATTTCTGCGGTTCCAGAAATCATAAATGTTTCGGTCTCTCTCGTGGATTAATAAAATTCCAATGTCAACACAAGCACAGAGTAACAAAAAAAGTTTATATAAGAGCAACGCCAATTACATGATTTACTTTCATTCTACCCATATTTTAATCCTTACGATGAGGAGCAAGGAAATATACGTTCACTACGGCGCTCCTTATTCACTTATAGTATGTTATGCTGCGATAGTAATTGCAGATAGAATAACAACGTCCATACGGCAAAGCATCGCATGTCCTCCTATAGATCCGTTGTATCCGTTGTATTAATATCGTGATAATTATGGCAGTTGTGTGTTAGTTGTGTCACTGTAGTAGACCGTATTATACAATTGTTCAGATCACGTGCTTACGAATTGGTTTTTCTTAAAAATCATATGCGATAAAAAAATTAAGAAAAAGAAAACCTTTTGTATAAACACGCTTTGATTATTTGTTAATAACATAAAGTAAAAAGTTAAAAATAAATTGACTCTAATAAGAAATATAACACTTTATGAGTTCATTGTAACCTTTAATGATATTTAAGCTTCTTCGTCTACGACAAAATAATTCCATATTGTACATAATTATATATTTTTAACACTAAAAATTTACACCTTAATTATTAAATCTTCCCATTTTTATCACAGCCCCAATTTTATAAATAATAGCGTGTTACATTTTGATGGCATAATTGAGAACAATTAGTACCTTCTTTTTCCTCTTGCTATCGCAATGTAACACGCTTTTATTTATAAAATTGGGACTGTATAAAAACAGAAAGATTTAATAATTGAGATGTAAAGTTTTAGTGTTAAACATATATAATTATGTACGATATGGAATTATTTTGTTGTTGACGAAGAAGCTTACTTATCGGTAAAGATTACAATGAACTTATAAAGTATTATATTTCTTATTAGAGTTAATTTATTATTAACTTTCTAGTATTTTTAATTCAAGGTTTTTCCCAAATTTGTTGGAGTTACGAATTCACGCCAACCGAGACACTCGTCAAGACGAATCAAACGAGCTCAAACTCGATGGGGTTGCGCCGTTTAATTACGGATTTCCTATGGTCACCTTCAAGCTCCATCATCAGATCAGATCAGATCAGATCAGATCAGCTCTATGTCATAATAATAATACATTGTCATCCGATTTATACATGAATGCAGAATTTCAGCTCATGCGGAAGCCGGGAAGTGCATCAAATTTAACTTGCAAGATTTGATTACAGACCAACAGACAACGGGACAGGTGAAACTAAATATAATCTCGCAATAACGTGACGTTTTGAATAACGAATGAACATTTTGGGCCACACGCGTCACTGGAGTCTCCATTGTTGCAGCCGCATTTTAGTTATCTCTACTTCCATCTTCGTTGTCAGCTAAATTACTTTTCGCACACATACCTAGGATACATCAAGTACAACGCTTGGAAACCTTTCCCGGTAGTTGCCATCGAAATCTGCCAAAATGTGTACAATGAAATTCAGACTTGCTGAATCCCAATTAAATTTGTGTTCACTGCATTCTTTCTCCTTTCTTATTATTATCCGAAATCTTTCTCACCAATTCACATTATATACTTCTAATAGATACCCCAACAAGTATTTCGGCTATTTTGGTCGATCAGATGGGCTAAAAAATAGACATTTGTAAAATGAAGACCCTTCATTATTAATTACTTTATAAGCCTGATTACGGTTTAAGCCAGTTTAGGCACTTTACAAATAAACAAACTAACGGGCTACACCTTTGTAGAGGCCCGAAAAACATAGCCGTAAAGCAATTTTTTATGAGAAACGGTGAAGTGGAAAAGTTCTCAAAAGATGAAAAAAAAAACAATAAAAACATGGCCACCGGCAGGTGATTACTTTTTGGCGAAGTTTTCCGGTGCATATGATATCTGTAGAACGACTTAATGGGTTATTATCAAATATACAAAGCATGGCTATTAGATAACCGGACTGAAGTCATGACGATTTTTATTCGTTACCAATTAAGAGGAGAAGTGATTTCTACACCCTTTAACCTTACGCGATCCTTTCACCGCTTTATACGACGTTTCCATTGTTGAATGCAGTGCTAGAAGTCCTCTTATGTCAGCTGGTTGAGAACCTCCGCTGCTTTAACTGCTTTCGTACTTTCAAATCTTGTCTCCTTCAGCACCAACATGGCCTTGGGAAATAAAAAAATGTCACAGGGGGCAAGGTAGGACTAGTACGGTTCTAACATACAGCATCACTATATTTTGCGAGGAATGCTTTCACAGACAAGGCAGAATGGGCTGGTGCATTGTATTGGTGAAGAATCCAGTACTTGGTCGCCCACGTACTGGGTCTTCATCTTTCGATATTAAAATATTGATTAACCGTCTGACGCTCGGGGACCCAGTAAACATAGATAATGCTATGAATGTCGAAAACGACAATCATCATTACTTTGAATTTCAATTTGCTTATCCTGTTTATTATGTCTTGGCGAGCTTAGAGTCCTTCGATGCATAGATTGCCGCTTTATTTTGGGACCGTAAGTACAAAACCACGATTTATCACAAGTCATCACCTTGTTTAATAAATCTGAAATAGTAGCAATGTTGTTTAGCATGTCGGTGCAAATGTTCTGACTTGATTCCTTTTGCTCGGGAGTGAGGGCTTTCGGCACTATATTTGCGCAAACCTTCCGCATGTTAAATGATTAATTCAAAAGCTGTCGAACACTTTCGTTGTTCATTTTTGTCATTCGTCACGTCCTGAAGGGACGTGGCCATATAGATAATTCAACATAAACTTTTTTTTAAAGTTACTTCTTAATTTTTCTTTATTTCACCAGTAGCAGATACAAAATTGTGAAAAAAGTTGAAGAAAAATTGATTTTTTCCATTTTTGTAAAGATTGCATGATTTTTAAAAACCGGAATCTTGCTCTTTTAATTTTTTCCTAAACTTTGATAAATCGGGAAAAAACGGCTCTATGGATCGATTTGTCGTTTCAAAGAGCTATTGGAGGTACATTGAGGTATAAAAACCACAAAGGTCGTTAGCCTCCTCATTAATATTTGCGACGATGCGGTCGATTACCAAAACAAGGGAAAAAGCCGATTTTTTCAACTGTTCTCAAGTCGATATCGTGGGTGGAAACAAATTTAAGGATAGAAATATTTTGATAGGATTTCAGAGCACATTTATTTCCGTTTACGAAACTGTTCTTCTATTTCCTGTACGGTTATTTGTTGCTGAGATATCGATGGTTGAAGGGAAAAAGATGCTTTTTCATTTAACATCGGATATCTCCGCGAAAAATGGTCGTAGACACAATATAAAAAGAGGTAATTAAAGCTGAATAAACAGCCTATCCGGTGCATATGATGGTTCAAACCGAAAACAGATTCTCCGAACCCGTGGAGTGACGAACAGAAGGCTAAAAATGTTAAAATTGTTTTTTCGCGCTATTCCTTTGCATTGCGTGGAAAACATGGCTCCTAAAAATGTTTGGCCGAAATAGGGGAAAACTAGAATCTTGAAGCTTTAAAATGCTTTTTTTTATCATTCCAATACGATGATTTTTCACTTAAATATAGCCCGTCAAAAATCACCGAAAAATTTGAAATTTTTGTCTGCACCTTTACTTTGTGTGCGTATTGTGTATAATTAAAAATACTCAACTGTCTAGCGTTAAATTTATGCATTCTGAAAATGAGAATTTACGAGCTTGATGGTAGTTCCGGTCTTTGAAACCGATCCTCAAATGAATAATAAATTCTTCACCTTCAACAATTCTTAACCGTCCGAGCATTGGTGCCGTTACCCTATAATCTGTAATTGTTTTTTCGACTTCGAAATTTGTGGGGGAAGACAGCCGTTCATCTATCAATTTGATATTGTTTGGTCAAATTTCATAAAACTTTGAAGAGCCGTTGAGGAAATCCATGGGAAGCTATCACTCTGATCGGCGGTCGAGAAGGAGGATGTGCGGCCCTTTCTTAGTAACAAACAATGATTTTCAGACCTGTTAGTTCATTTGACTCTTGATATACTGGAATCACCCGATTACATTGATTCTGTTAATTCAGAACTACAAAAAGGAAAATAAAATTAGACATTGGTTCGCTTACATTATTAAATCGTTTCCTGATGAGCGGGTCGCTTGGGTATCGAGTGTCGGTCGTAAAACTAAGGACCCTCGCTGATGGGCCTGAAGCGCTCGCATACGGTATGACTATGAGGGCGCACAGTTCGATGTCACAGACTCGAATACGCGTATATATATCTATATATATATCGCACCTGGAACAATTTTGGTGCAAGGAAAGAATTAAATATTAGAGGAGAGTCGGGTAGCCACGGCCACATAAACAAAACTCATATTATTTTTTAAATGAACATAAGTAGATATTTATTTAGAATCAAACCGTTAAATAAAATATATATAAGGTATTTTAGAACAAGTAACTATCAGATAATTTCTTTATCTTGACTCTAATCAAGTGTAACAAACAGTCTTGAATTTTGGGCAATATTTTTTTTTGGCGGGTAGCCCCGGACATACATATTAGCGATGAACAAGTTGTATTTTGGCTTTGCAGACGTCACAAAAATAGTAAAGCTGTGAATGATCAATATCTGCGCATTCTTCATGTGCCCAGTCTTTACATTTATGGCATTGTATCCAATCTTCATCAAATGTTTCTCCGCAAATGATGCACTCTGTTTCCTGGTCTCGCGACAGTTTTTGGATGTTCTGTTTGGTTTTCAGTTTTTTTTTGGTGGCAGTTGCGTCCTTCTTTTTAGTCTCTGACGCTTTAGCTTTGTTAGTTGCTATTTTATGTTTCTCCATCAAAGCATTTTTAGATGGAGAAGATGTGAGAATCTCGCTCTTTTGAGTTTTTCGTGAACGCGTCGTGAGTAGTTTCTTGGATGCATCAGGAAAAGGAGACAATTGTTTAAGCAATTGTTCTGTCGCACAGGATTGGCTAGTTAATGGTCGGGAAAAAACGGAACTTGCACTGTTTATTGGTTGAAGTATGAGACTAGAAGTTGATTGACAGTCGTAACTAGTTGAAGGCTGGGAATCTGCATAAGTGAATGTCTGTAGTTCAGAGTGTTCGCCGTTTGTTGGGGGCGATATCAGGCTGGACGACGATTGCTGGTTGTGGGTTGTTGATGGCTGGGAGATCGCGTCAGTCGTTGTAGGATTTTGACTTGAGGATGGCTCCTGTTCAATATTGGTCATTGCAGATGGCAAAAAATCCAATTCATTGAAAATGTCACGATCAAAAGGATAAATTCCTGAGCATC
>JAPYZJ010000825.1:0-60118 GCA_030522765.1 Ophioninae sp. B BG-2022a
ACCAAGTCGCCGGCGACCAAGTTGCCGTCGACCAAGTCGCCGGCGACCAAGTTGCCGTCGACCAAGTCGCCGGCGACCAAGTTGCCGTCGACCAAGTCGGCGTCAACCAGGTTGCAGTCGACCAAGTCGGCGTCAACCAAGTTGCCGTCGACCAAGTCGCCGTCGACCAAGTTGCCCGCGACCAAGTCGCCGTCGACCAAGTTGCCCGCGACCAAGTCGAATTTTAAGCGCACGTCATCGGACTTAAAATTCGCCAGGCGGTTACAGAATGTTTGTAAACAAGAGTGACGGTTGAAATTTTTTTCTATCGACTCAACGGTTGAGAGTTGATCGGCGGAGGTTGTTCGATGAGGGGAGAAAGGTTCATGCACTAGCGCAGGATCGTAGACGCGTCGAGAGAAAGCTCATGCACAATCGGGTCTCAAAGAAGAACCGAGGTTTACGCCGGCCCAGAAAAGAGGGGGGGGGGGCGGCGGGAAGGGGGGGAGGCACGGGGTAGACTCTCCGAAGATTTTTCATCGTCAAAACGACTAGTTTTCGCTAGATTTTCGTTCGGCCTCCCACCTCGCCCCACTACCATCGAGTGTCTATAAAAGGTCGCCCCTCGTGTGGTGGGCAAAGATCTGCTTGTTCCTAGCTAGAGCACCACGGCTCTCCAAGTAATTTGAGATTGGCCCCCTTCCTCATTTTGTACTTCTCCTTCTTTAAACTCCCCCCTCCCTCTCTCTGTCTCTCTTTCTCTCTATTTATCTTCCCTTCCTCTTTTCCTCGTCCAACCCCCCCCCCCCCTCCCCCGCCAAACCCCTCTAACCACCTCGTGCACTCTCAATCTCTTCTTCTTCCTTCTCATCGTTCTCCTTCTCGTTGGCTTCGAGAGAAACGATATGGCGTTGAGTGTATGTGCTCTTCAGGCGCCCGTGGCTCGCCCTGGCAGAGAATTTCAAGCATCATCATCGGCGACGAGAAGAAGGACCAGAATAACTCTCGTAGCCGCGGTCTCCGTCGAGTCTCAACGACATGGGGAAAAGAAGACGATGGTGCCCGAAAGAGAAAGAGAGAAGCGACGAAGAAGAAGAAAAATGGAAGAAAAAAAAAAACGGTCGCTCATTAGTGATGTCAAATTTGAGGAAAAATGACAGTCGCCGAAATTATTGGACCGCAGACCGATCGCGATCGTAATTGGAACGGTTTGGAAGAAAGGAAGTAATGTGTCCCGATTATTGTCTGGCCTACTATTCGGACTGCCAAATCCTGTCAAAATACGAATTACTGGGTCACAGCTTCGGTTGGAAACGTCCGGACTTCGTATATGTACATGGCTGGTCTGACGTCGAGACAGAATCAAGTTTCGTCAGAAAACGAGGGTGAGGGGAGGATATTGTGGAATTTAAATTTGATAGGGCAGACTTTACCGAACATCGGAGAAATACGTATAGAAGAATCAGGTCGAGAAATTAATAAACTAATCTCGAATTAAAAAAAAAAAAATTTTTCTTTACACTGATTGAACGATATATAATTGTGAAAAGTTAACCAGTATGGGGAAGAAAAATAATGGATTTCTACAGTTTGCTAGTAAAAACTGTTTTTTTTTTCAATTCATCGAGCCATTTCGAACCTCCATTATTTTTCGGAATTAAGTGAAAATGACAATTTAACAAATATAATTTTAAAAAATCAAGTGGCTGCCGGTGACCAAGTCGCCGGCGACCAAGTTGTCGTCGACCAAGTCGGGGTCGACTAAGGTGAACTCGATCAAGTCGCCGTCGACCAAGTTGAAGTCCACCAAGTCGCCGTCGACCAAGGTGAACTCCATCAAGTCGCCGTCGACCAAGGTGAACTCCATCAAGTCGCCGTCGACCAAGTTGTCGTCCACCAAGTCGCCGTCGACCGAGTTGCCGTTGACCAAGTGGCCGTCGACCAAGGTGAACTCGATCAAGTCGCCGTCGTCCAAGTTGAAGTCCACCAAGTCGCCGTCGACCAAGTTGTCCTCGACCAAGTCGCCGTCGACCAGGTCATCGTTGACCAAGTTGCCGTCGACCAAGTCGCCGTCGACCAAGTCGCCGTCGACCAAGTCGCCGTCGACCAAGTTGTCGTTGACCAAGTCGCCGTCGACCAAGGTGAACTCGATCAAATCGCCGTCGACCAAGTTGAAGTCCACCGAGTCGCCGTCGACCAAGTTGAAGTCCACCGAGTCGCCGTCGACCAAGGTGTCGTCGACGAAGTCGCCGTCGACCAAGTTGTCGTCGACGAAGTCGCCGTCGACCAAGTTGCCCTCGACGAAGTCGCCGTCGACCAAGGTGAACTCGATCAAGACGCTGTCGACCAAGTTGAAGTCCACCAAGTCGCCGACGACCGAGTTGTTGTTGACCAAGTCGCCGTCGACCAAGGTGAACTCGATCAAGTCGCCGTCGACCAAGTTGAAGTCCACCGAGTCGCCGTCGACCAAGTTGAAGTCCACCAAGTCGCCGTCGACCAAGTTGAAGTCCACCAAGTCGCCGTCGACCAAGGCGCCGGCGACCAAGTTGCCGGCGACTAAGTCGCCGTCGACCAAGTTGCCGTCAACCCAGTTGCCGGCGATCAAGTTGCCGGCGACCAAGTCGCCGTCGACCAAGTTGCCCTCGACGAAGTCGCCGACGACCAAATTGAAGACCACCCAAGTTGCCGTCGACCAAGGTGAGGGCGACCAAGTTCCCGTCGACCAAGTCGCCGTCGACCAAATCGACGGTCCATAACAGGCTTCACACCCGTTCTCGTCCTACCTGTCCCTCCCCCCTCCCTCCTCTCATAGTGTCATTGTTGCCTCGAAGCTCCGCACGTACGAAGAGTTTGCACGAAAACGCCTTGCACACACAAAAGCAGGCCTTGAAAACATTCAAGTGCGTAAGCCAAGCAGTAGTCACGGACTTCGGCTCTGTTATAGACCGCCGAACGGCCACTCTTAAAGTTCTATTCCCAACCGCGTACCAATTCCATTATACCCGCACATTGCCAACCTGTTTCGTTGCCCTTAAAAGTCAACCGATCCATTTCGATAGACCGACAACCGATTTTAGGGTTGTCGGTTCTAGGGTACCTCGAAACGAAAAATGGAACCCTTATAGGATCACTTTGTTGTCGGGACGTGAAATCTGTCTTTCAAGACCCTTTATCTCGGGAACCCGTCGAGGTAACGTGTTGATATTAAAACCATATACTGGGATTTACACTCCCTTGAAGCTCGGAAAAAATCAAACTTCTTTGTTCACGTTGAAAAAAAAATACGGGGATTTATGCCACCAAAAAAATTTTTTATAATTTTTTTTGGTATTTTTAGTATTTTTCAACTCTCAAAGGAATCAAAATTTATATGGCATTTTTCTTTAACCTAAAACTACGAAATTTGGCGAGTAATTACGTTTTATACTACAAGTATAGGAAAAAATCTGAAAACTATAAATTTGTAATGAAATCTTGAAAAAATATTGTCTTTATTTAAAGTACGTAATCAATCTACTAATGTTTTTGTAAATTTTTCAAAACTAATTTAGGTATTAACTGTTCCTACAATCACAATTTTTTATTAGTAATTATATGTTTTGGAAACTGAATTTCGGGAGAAATTCGGAAAAAAAAACTTTGAGGCTTGATTTTTGAACTATTTATAATACGTACCTACAAATTTGTACGAAATCCTCGGTGGCTCCGACTCGTACTTGCCCATATTTTTTTTTTCCAATTTTCCAAGTTTGTTCAAATTTCAATTTTTTTTTCCTTTCTTACCTATCAACCAATTTCCAAAAAGACGTTTAAAGGGACGAATAATTTAGCTTCGGTTGGCCTGGCCTAATTCTCTAAATATATACCACTCCTGACTCTCTCCCCTCTTCGGATGGTGACTTTAGTCTTGACTCATCCAGCGTCGCGTGCGTGTTTATAAACAGCATCTCTTCGACTTCGAGACCATTGGAATTCCTAATTCCAAAATCCACGTTCGTGCATCGGCCATTGAAAAATAAAAGAGCGAAAGGTAAAAAAAAAAATGTATACAAAAATAGGAATACTTTTGAAATTTTGCGTACAAAACAAAAAGAAGAAAAAAAAAGAAACAAATAACGATACGCCCGTCTCTCCGTTCTCCCGGAAGAGTCTGGTGACTTGGCAACGAGTATTCACCGACGATGAAATTGTCCTGGCTCATCCCGACTACCGAGAGACAATTATGCATAACTCCAGAAATATAAGAGGCGTATTCGTGTATGTGTGTGTGTTTTGACGAGTATACGAGAAAGGGTCGTTTTCGAGACAACGAAAATTTCAAAGTCCTCGAAGTAACGGATCGTCCCGTATATTCGATATTATGTAAAGCTCAATGTCTTCGAAATCACCTCTAGACAAATACAAGCTTCGTTGTATAAAAATTATCCGCAGAATTTCAGGCTTTATTTTACCAAGAAACGAAAATGTTGTAAAAAAAAGTAATTAAAAATTAATTCGTTGAAGAAAAAAAGGTTGGGTATTGTTTATTGCTTACATTTTTTATTTATTGTATATTCGATGTTTAATATTGTTTAAATATTTTTTAACACCATTTGTCCGAATTTCACTCACAAATAAAAATTTAATTCGACCTGGTAAACATTTTTTTGACAAATTTGGGAAAAACAAAGTTATTACGAAATAAAATAAAATATCAAAGATTTACGAAATAATAAATCATTAAATAATAACTTATTAAATGATAAATTATTAAACAATAACTCATTAAATAATAATTTGTAACATAATAATTTATTAAATAATACCTTATTAAATTTTACATACTAATAATAAGAGAGAAAGAGAGAGAGAGAGAGAGAAAGACGATGTGTAAGCGTCGACCAAATCCGAAATTGAGTCACGACGTTAAAAGCGTTTCGAAAGAAAGTGAGCGAAAGATTTTCCCAACTTCTAATAATATTATAATAGCATCTTGATACATCATGACTAGGCGAATCTAATTTTGAACCGGCCGAATCACATATACCAAATCCCTTTCATCGCTGTCGTCTTCCATGCATCATCGAGCCAACGTATATTTCAACAAATGCATGCCATTTCATTTTTCATACGTATACGTATACTCGTCCACACATAATGAAAATTGAGTTTCTTTGATATTAGAAAATTTGAGGAAATTGAGAATTTTTTAAGTTTCCGAAGGTTTGAAAAACATTCAAATTTAAATAGAAAAAAATGTTTTGTTTGTTTGTTCGATTTCAATCGAAATTAAAATAAAACATTTTTTAATTTGTTTTTCAATTTTTTGGGAAAAAGTGGCGAAAAAGAGTCCACAATGTTTTGTGGATTACGAAGTTCCCCAAAGTTTACGAACGTTTGGAAATTTTCAAATAGAAATTAAAAAAAATTTTTTTTTTTTTTTCGATTTCAATCGAAATAAAAAAAAAACATTTTTTCATTTGTTTTTCAATTTTTTTGAGAAAAAGTGGGGAAAAAAGGTCCATAATTTGGATTTGTCGATTTCGAAAATTCCGATCAAATGATTGGAGCGCACATATATCGCGGGAGCACGAAGCTATGAATTGCTTAATTAAGGTGGCTCCGGGAGAAAATTCACTCTGTCGAATACTCAGCCAATCTGATGTACGCGTGTGCCCGTATTCGAGACGGGAGAAAAGAGATTGCATCCTCGTATATAAGCGTGCGACGAACCACGGAAGAGCACCAACTGTTGCTCGCTGATATTTTTATTGCGTCCCACACAGGATATATTTATACACCTCTCGGTGTCCCTCTCGGTTATATCGAGAACGAAATATTTCTGGTCGAATAAAGTCGAGCTTTCGGGAGCAAAGGGCGGAAGAAAAGGAAAAAGGAAGAAAAAAGAAAAAAAAGTTCTTCCTTATTTCCGTACAGGAAGTCTAACGACGCCGGGTGCCCCTAGCGGCTCTATATGTCACTAAAAGCTCTGGACATTTCGCATACAAAAAAACAGTTGTAGGGTCGAAAACAACAAAGTTAACAACAAAAGAATTAAATTGTCGATATTTCACTATTTTCTTCGTTCCTTTAGCAATATTTTTCCATCAGCATTATACAGCGTTCCAAAATGGACTCCTTCATCCTATTGATTACTTTTAAATACAAATTGTTCTGATAATTCACATTTTGCAATTCCTGACTCGTACGATTTGAAAAAAGTAAGCTTCCACGGAATGACGCAAGTGGCGACACTTGTCAGCTTCCGTGACGTTAGCCGACATAACCTCTGACAGTTCGCCGTTCGAGAGATTGTGTACATAATGATAAATTCGGACGCTCATCAACGCTGATAATATTCATACACCGACAAACATAAAGTTCCTGAATTCAGAAGTGAAAATTGTTTTTGTTGTTGTTTTTTTCAATCCTGTGCGACAACCGCGTCTGACGTTTTCGTATCATGGCTGACTCAGCTGGAAATTGGTGTCTCATCGAAAGCGATCCCGGTGTTTTTACAGAATTAATTCGAGAATTTGGCAAGTAGAACGTTCGATTATGATAACGATTATCATTGTTTTCAATAAACCTATCAAAAGTAAAGTCCGAACATCGAAACTTTGAGGTTAACTTTTCCGAAAATTGTGTCGAGTAAGCATTTTCAGTGATCGTCTGAAAACGTATAACCTCAAAATTTCAGGGGTAACTGGTGCCCAAGTCGAGGAATTGTGGAGTCTCGATGACGAACAGTTCGATAATTTAAAGTGAGACTTTTCTTCCTCAATGAATCGTTTTTATCGTTCGCTCGTTTTCCCCCTTAAAGATGTGAAAACGACACGTTACTTTCAGGCCCATTCACGGACTGATATTCCTATTCAAATGGGTTCAGGATGACGAGCCTGCCGGAACCCTTGTCCAGGATAACAGACTGGACAAAATATTCTTCGCCAAGCAGGTACGAGAAAAAATAATCATCTATGCGGAGACGGAACAAAATCGGTTTTGTTTTTTTTTTCAGGTGATAAACAACGCCTGCGCCACTCAAGCGATCGTCAGCGTCCTCTTGAACTGCAAACATCAAGATATTACTCTCGGCCCTAATTTACAAGCGCTGAAAAACTTCTGTCAGGGTTTTGACGCTGGAATCAGTGGTTTGGCGCTTAGCAACTCCAACGTCATTAGAAAAGTTCACAATTCCTTTTCCAGGTGCAAAGTTTCAAGATTTATCTTCGATAGCGATTCTACCTTGGATTAATCACGTTTTTTCTTCCTGAAATTGACAATTTCTTCTCTAATCACTAAAAACGTAATTTTCCATCGTCACAGTTTTTTGATCGGTTTTGTCAACTTTTTGAATTTCCAGGCAAAGTCTCTTCGAGTGGGACAGTACTCTAGCATCTAAAGACGAAGACGTCTTCCACTTCGTCAGCTATGTTCCTATCGACGGACGTCTCTACGAGTTGGATGGGTTGAAGGAGGGTCCGATGGATCTGGGTCCGTGTCCAGCTGGCGATCAATGGGTTCAGGCCGCCAAGCCTATCATTCAAAAGAGGATAAACAAGTAAAGCCTTTCGATAAGTTTTCGCTTAAAAAATGCAATTACCGAAACTCCCTTTCGATTTACTTTCTTCGAAAGAATTTCAATTTACAAGTCTTCGGAAGAATTTTGCAAAAGCTTCAACACTCTTCGCTGCAAAACTGATTCGTCAGTGATGATCAATTTCTGGCGGTTAAAAATTTTAATTGAACCCGAACATCCAATATTCATGTCGAAGCCACCGCGGCATTGAAAGTCCAAAGCGACTCTTCGCGCTTTCAGATACAACGAAGGAGAAATCCACTTCAATCTGATGGCGATAGTCTCCGACAGGAAAATGCTTTACGAGAGAGAACGCGTGAACATAACTGACCCAACGGAGGTCGCAAGGCTGGAATCCCTCATCGAAGAAGAGATCAACAAATCGAAACGTTACAAAATCGAGAATACCCGAAGAAAGCACAATTATCTGCCTTTGATAATGGAATTGCTGCACGTATTGGCGAAGGACGGAAAACTCGTGCCTCTCTATCAGAAAGCGAAGGAACGTGCGATCGAAAAGGAATCGAGAAAGAACAAAGTCTAAGGCGTAATATGTTTTTCACCCACTCCTGGCAACGTTTATTTTCGTTTCTTGGTTTCTTTTCCAATAAAAATACCTTCGGGGCGAATCTTTTTATTTCAGTCTCGTTGAAAACTGGCCGGCTTAGTTCGTAAAAAAAATATCGAGAAAAAAAAGTGACGTCGCGGCGTACGTGCAAGCCACGAAAAATGCTCGTTGGAATACCACGTCAACAAGGGTATTCCTCTTTTCCAAAAAAGCCTCGTGGAACGAAGAAAAAAAAAGACAAAAATAATCCCCGTAATTATTTACAAATGAAGCTCGCTCGTATCGGAATTTTCCGAATTCGATCGTAATCTGGCGACATCTTCTGAACGGATCAGCGCTTTTTTGTCCTTGTAGAAAATACGAGGGAGGCACTTGTCCTTCGGACCATTCAGCAGATCTTCGATTTTCTTCGTGTACAGCCAATCCAAGATTTCTGAAATAGAGATTCTCCAATGTGATTCTTTTCGATTTGGACCGGTTGGGAAAATTAGTCTTTTGAGCTACTTTTTAACATGGGTCAATTTATTCGACCTATTGTTTGAAATTGAATATTTAGTATATTTTTTGTTTGTTTATATATTATATATATTTTTTCTTTATTTTAATTTTTTCATTGATTTAATATTTAATATTATTATATTATATATGTATATTTTTGTTTTTTTTTTATTTTGCTGGTTTTCGTTCAACTCACTCTTGAAGTTTCGCGTTTGAATTTTCTCCGAAGTTTTCTCGGTCAGATGGTTGAAGATTTTGCGAAGGAACGATATCGTGAAGCCATCGAAATTTTTCACGATGTGCTGCCACTTTATTTCCGCCGGGTGCCAAATCTGTTTTGTGTACATGCTGAAATACGAGAATCGAACGTTCGTTAATTATTAGAGAAGAAAACCAATTTTTTTTTAATCGAAGCGAAATTAACATTCAAAAGAGTGAAAAATCGATAGAAACGAATAGCCAACCCAATCGCGAACCTAAACAAACCCAAACATACTCACTGTTCAATTAGCATTACTTTGATGCGATTCAAGTACAAAGGCTCTTCAGCGAACAATTGCAAGTGGAGTTGCTGTTCCCAAAATCTCTTCAGGAGCTGATTATCGATCTTCATTCTTTCCTCCATTTTCAACCATACCACTTTCGGGATGAAAGCATCTTTGAGTTCCATCGTGTTACTGCTGAGTGTCACCTCCAGTAGTGTCGTTATAAATTGCCCAACGAGAGAAAGGTTCCATTGCACTTTCTTCAAAACTTCAAACGAAAATCACTAAATGTAACGTAATTTTGTTTTCCGACGATTTAAAAAAACAATTTAACTAAAGACAGTTTTTAGTTACGTTTTTTCCATATTTTTAAATTTGCAAACATTCAACAAAAAAAAATTTTTTCGAATTTAAATGAAAAGAAGAAAAACAAAAGAACTAAAAAAAAATGAAAAATTTTCAAATTTAGTTTCCTTCAAAATTTAACTGAAGACAAAGCACGAGCAAGGTCGGATTTTTTAAAAATTGACCTTGAGAGGGTCAAATTGGTAACGGAATTTGCACGAATATCCATTATTTTTCAAGTAAAATTCCTTACACTTTAAATTTAACGTTTTTGTCGAAAATCAATAACGCGGTTTCGTATTTTTGAAAAAAATGTACTTTTAAGGGATGACAATCGAAGATGCGATATTTTATGGGATTTTTGTCGTTTTTTCTTTTTTTTCGAAAAACTATTGAAATTGCTACTTAACCTATTGGCTGTAAATTCGGAGCAAAGTGTATCAGCTTTATGAGGAAGAATGTGAAAAAATTTTGAAAAATTTGTTAAATCAAAATTCCAACCTTTCTTCTCGTTCTTCTGGCAATATTGGCGCATCAGCTTCTTATAGCGTTTCGAAATAGACTCCCTCGTCCGGTCCAACACTTTGGCGAGATCCGAGCATTTCTTGTCCGGATTATCAGCTGGTTTGTGCAGCATGTAAGCCAATATTTGCATGTCTTCCTTGCGCGTGTATCTGTAAAAAGAAAAAAGGATAAAATCTTCGATCGTTGATAACAGGATGATTTCTGATCGATATATAAAAAGATATAAAAACAGAGGCCAACCTCGCTCCTGTGCTCGAATGTTTCCCGTAGAGAGTTTTGAATCTATTGTAAACACTGCAGAGTGGACGATTCGGCAAACCGTTCGCTAAAAATTGTACGAACAAACGTCTCTTCATCAAACTGTTCATTATCAGCTCGTCGCCGTGTTTCAGCTTCAGGAATGGCTCGAAATTTTCGGGATCCCAATCGTGATCCTTTTGGATGAACAAAGAAATTTTTTATTTTTTATTATTATTTAAAACATGTAAAACATAATTTAATTAAAACATTTTTGAGTTATGAGACTTTTCCTGAGAAAGTTTTTTTATCGGAAGAATTCACAGTCCTGCTATTGAAAGAACTCAGAATTCGCATTCCAAGTTCCAAAGTTCTTCGATCGAAAGAATTTTAGAACAAAGTTCCCGTTCCAAATTCCAAAGTTCTTCGATCGAAAAAAACTTTAGAACTTAACAAAGTTCCCGTTCCAAGTTCCAAAGTTCTTCGATCGAAAAAACTTTAGAACTCAACAAAGTTCTTATTCCAAGTTTCAAAGTTCTTCGATCGAAAAAAACTTTAGAACTGAACAAATTTCCGGTTCCAAGTTCCAAAGTTCATTCATCGAAGATTCCAATCTTTCCATTTCACGTTCCAAAGTTCTTTGGATCGTAAGAATTGTGGATATCAAATTTTTCATTGCAAGTTCCAAAGTTCTTCCGATGGAACTTGGAAATGTGACTTTTGGGAATAAAACTGGCGACTTACTTGGCAAAAAGCGTTCCAGTTCGAACAAATGATTTCGTCTTCGGCCGGGCTGTAGATTTCCTTGCTGAGAGTTGCGTACTGAAGAAACTCTTTTTGCTGGGCAAACGTGAGAGCTTTCGAACCAGCTCGACTTTCAATTTCGTGCTGGGGCAATACTTCGTGCCTGAGACGAATGTCCATGTCCTTCAATTTCTGAAAAAAAAAAATAGATTTTCACTCAAGAGTGTCGTTTACTGTGATGGTTGGAAAAAAATAGTGTATTATTTATAGCACCCAAACAAACCCAAACAAAGAAATTGTGTATTATTTATATCACTTTCTGAAATTATAGTTCCTTTCGAATATTTTCGTTTTTTAGCCATTAGAAAAAAACAAACAATTACTATTAACAATTGCAATTAATATATAGAAATTGTAGTTTGAGTCAAATTTATTTACTCGAAGGTCATTCCATATTAAAATTATGTTTGTTAATCATCTCGAAATTCCAATGTACCGAGATAAACTAGTCCTTTGATCGGAAAGCGAAAAGTCATCCGATCAAATTTTCAAGTGAAAATCGCTCACCGCCAGCGTTTGCTTCGCGGTGATCATTCTCCTGGCAGCTTCTTCGATCCTCCTGGAAACATTGGCGGCTTCCACCGCGAGATCCTCGTCGTCCTCCAATTCGTCAAGTTCCATGTTCATCGGAGTTTTAATGGCCAATCGAGCGCTGTGTCGACGTTCCTTTTCTTCCGTAAATTCTTTATTCTCTTCCGTTGAATTTGTCCTTCCGGAAGTTGAAATATCGTTCGTTTCGATTTCCAAATTTTCAATGGACGTTGATTTTTTCCCGTTACTTTTCCGCCTCGGCGCAACGTTTTCTTTCGCGTCGGTCATTTTAGAAGATTTTTTCACACCGCGCTTATCCGATTTTTTGCTTGCCGATTTTTTCGCCGATTTGCCAACTTTCGATTTTCGAGATTTCGGGCGAATCGTTTCGTTCTCGATACGAAGAGGATCTTCAATTACTTGCTGATCGCAACGGCCGCTCGAATCCGGCGTGCCCGACGGCTCCTCCATCACTTTCGTCGACGTCGGCGACGAGAAGATCTTCGAGAGTATACGATTGTTCACTCGCTCGTTTGAATCCTCGTAATCGTTCAGCAGCTCAATCGTCTCGAAAGTGAAACTCGCGTGATTCGGGATGTCCGATTGAATGTCCTCCGACATTTGCTCGTAATCGCTGCTTGTCATGCAATTCTCCAGTTCCTGGGTCAAGCCCTGGAATATTCGATTCGTTATTGGAAACCTGTCGACCTAGTCTCACTTGGTGAAATAGCAATTTTAAGCCGACGAGGAATTCATAAAATTGTTTTTATTTCGAGCGGTAATTGATTTTGTTATTTTTATAACCTATCTTTATCTTTAATTTTTAAAAGATAACAAAAATGGGCAGAAATTAAGAATAATTAACAAATTTGAACAAAATAGCAAAATTATCAATCGACAAATTGATTAATAATTTATTATCAATTATCAAATTATCAGTTATTAACTGATCAATTATCATCAATCGAATAAATGATCAATTATCAATCGACAAAACTTAGCAAAACTTATCAATCGACAATCCACTAAAAAATTGATGAGCGCAACAATGAACAAAGTTTTTTTTAGTGACTATATCCACCTTCGATGATTCCATTATTGATTAATAATTTCCAATAAAAATCTCCAATTGTAGCAATCAGATCAATTGCGTAAAAAATCCTGACTGTCATCCTAACATCTGAACAGATTTAAGGCTTTCCCGGACTTTAGTTACCTTTAAAGGACTCGGCCCCGCAGACTGTCTGCGTTCAGGAGGAGATTTTGTATTTCTCAAAGAATCTGTTTTCCGTAACTTCAGTCCGGTACCTTCCACCATGGATGTACTCCTACGCCTCTTCCGGAGTTTCAGAGGTGTGCCGCTTGTCTGAGACTTGGAAGTGGGTGAAAAAGTCAGCGAGAAGTTGTGGGCTTCCTCTTCGTCAAATTCGCCAACACTGTCCCTTGAGTTCTCACCGTTTAGCCTTGCACTGATCTTCGATTTGCGATCGTTCATTAGTTTGCTCCGCAAATCAGAGTTCGTAGTGCTTTGCGAGCTCTCGACAAAGTCTGAGTCCTGAGTCAATTTGGCTGATAATGGAGAAGAGCTGGTGAAAGCGGGTAGCTCATTCTGCAAATAGAAGCAAAAAGATGTCTTTTTACCCAAGAGGTAAGAATTAAGAGGTTGGGCACCAGAGAATCTTTTTTGGCTTCCAGGGAATCAATAAACTCGTTTATTAAACTATCAATTACCCGGCCTGTTTCTGGTGTACTTTTGAGTCCCTCATCTCCGTCGGGAGTTTTCTCGCTTCGGTTCGATTTCAACTCCGCGGGAGTCTCCGGCGAGGTATCTACGGCTGATCCGTCACTGGCCGGCAAGTTACCGTTTTCGACAACATCGCTCGTCAAGGTCGTGTCACGATCGACGACCGGGTCAGAAGGTTCCAGGGTGTTGTCGGTCCAGTCGTAGGGTCCGGACGTGTCAGACGAATGAGACGCCGAAGAACAACCTCTTTTACGCTGGTCGGTTCTGCCGGGTTTGACGGCGCCTAGCGATCTCGTTCTGCGAGGTTCGGATGACGTAATCGTCCGCTCGGTTTTCTTCACATCGTAGGATCGACGTTTCATCCCGCGAGACGATTTGATGCGCGTCAAGCCGTTTTTTGACGGCGACTTGAAAATTTCAGAATCGGGGCATTCATAATTTTTCGGATGGGAGGATACTAATTCATCCACTTTTCCTTGATCAGTTTCGTCCTCGGTGTTGATGTCGATTTCTTCTTTGATGAGACCAACGATAGTTTCGTAATTGGCGTAAATCTTGAGCGGGCTCGAAACGCCAACCGCGTCCTCAATGACGCTGAGGTTAAACTCGCTTTCGTCCATCTTACGATGGAAGTGATTTTTTATAAGATTTCGAACGAAAAATCGAATTCAATGTGCCCCCGTTAACGCGGCTTTTTCGTCACTTTTACTATTCATCGCTGCGAACCTTTGCGATCATCACCGAGACTCGATTTTGAGGTTATGTTTAGTAGACATGCGGGAAATGGGGTTTTGAGGTTATGTTGATTGGACATGCGTGAAATAGGGTTATGAGGTTATGTCGGTTAGAAAGGTGTGGGATTTACGATAAAACAAGAATGGCATCAATTTTCAAACGCTATAAGTGACAGCGACGCGGGGATACAAAGAAAGAATGAACACGTGATAAACGCGCCCACTCGTGATCCCGTTATCACTTGTGATTGGTCCGCCCAAACCCCACCGCACTTTGCTTAACACAAAAATTATTAGCCTTCCGCTCCAGCGGCGGCGGTACGCACTTTGAGAACGTATCTACTTACCTTACTCGGTCGGTAAATCAACGTCGACTCGGTCGATAAAATACAGGCTTAGTCAAAAGTATTAGGTATATCTATAAAAGAAACTTTTAAACATTACTCCGAAACTGTTCCACCGGTTTCGATGAAATTTGTCACACATTTTCGTTGAATTATCAGTTTATCGGTGAACTTAAATATTATTTCGAATTCCAAAAATAAAACCAACTTTTGCCCTCAAATGTATCAAAAATTGCACAAAAAATCACAAAATTGACTTTATTAAGCTGCGGTTTCCTGAATTTTGCATATATTTCAAAAACCCTCATTCACCGACAGCACGTGTGTCTTATCTTTAAGAATAATTTGTTTTTTTTTAATAATTACATGGATATTTTTTCAAAAGCTGTATAGATAGCCCAGTTTATATATTTTTTTTTGTCCAACTTTAGAGATGAAAATTGATTGCGACGCGTGATAATCTCGGATTTGCGATTCCGGTAGCTACGATTCTTTCTTTTTGTCTTCTTTTCGAAAATTTTCATATTCACGCGCTTTCTCATCGTTTTTATTGTCCAAGAAGGCGCATCGATCGCAAACTCGAGCGCTGTTTATTATTCCTCGCATACCTACATACCTCCTCGAGTATTTTACGAAGTGAACACAGGCAACTTGGCAGATGCAATTTCGTGGGATCAACCGTGGGGTCTCTCGTCTCATGTATTTTTCATAAATTTTACGATACATTGCACGTTTGGACCATATATAAAAGCGTGCTCGCCCGCGGCACGTACAGCGAGCATATAATCGAATGCAGTCCGGCTAGTCAATATTATTCATATACGATAGAAATAGAAAAGTCACACTACAGAATATAAAAAAAAAATAACCGAACGTACACGCTTATACAGACATCAATTCGACTTACACACACACACAGAGTTATATATATATGTATATATATATATATATATATATATAGCGTGACTTATAGAAATACAAATTTCTTTTCAGTACTCCGATCAAAATGAAGTCCAGGGGATGTGTTATATAACCTCCAGAAAAATGCTGTTTAATGTATATGTCTATAAAAATATGTATTCAATATTAAAATATATATTAAATGTAAACAAACAAAAAATGTCCTTACATACTGTAAAAACAGTACGTAAGTACCGTTTAACCTCATTTTTGAGGTTAAACGTGACGAATGGTCCGTTTATAACCTCAAAAACCGCTCAACAGATTTTATTCGGTTTTCATCGATCAAATATCCGCAGTAGAATTTTTACGCTAGTGTACGAAATTCATCCGTTGAGGGGTCAAGTAGAGGATTTTTTAATTAAATCCGTTTTTATTTTTTCAAGTTATCGATACGAAATTTCGGTTTTAGTCTTTTAGGTGAAAACGAAGAAGAGGTACAGCGTTTTTGGAAAATCACATTTTTGTGGGATGAAATCTTGAGTGAAGATTTTTTTTTTGTGGGGTTTGGTAATTATTCATACAAAAATTTGGAATTCTTATTTTTGATTTTGATTTGAAAAAATTTCGACATAAAAAAAAGCCAAGACGAGAAAGTTAAAGCAGTGAGACAAAAATACGGAAATAAGAGCGAAACAAAAACATAACGAGAAAAATGAAAAATCATTGTAAAAGAGCCAAAAAATGGAGACACAAAAAACCAAAAAAAATTTCGAAAAAACGAGAACAAAAAAACGAAAAGAAAGAAAAAACATTTTTGAAAAAAAAAAACAAACCCAAAACAAAAAAAAATTCGCCTCGCGAGCTCTCGGTTTACGAACCCAATAACGACGAATTTTCCCCCGCAAGAATAAAAACGATTCGCTATAACTCGTGGAAGCGTTTCGCGGCAACTCTCGGGACGCGAGGAAACGCGACATGAATATTCCGCGCTTCTCCAACTATCCGTCTGGTAATCGGCAAACGAATGACAAAAAAGAAAAACGAAAAAAAAAAGAAATTAAATAAAATAAAATACGAAAAAAAAACAAAAAAAAAAGAAACAAAAACGAAAACAAGAAAGATAAATCGATAAACGAAAAGAACGGGGTAAGAGATGAAAGAGTGGCCCGAAGTGGCTTCATTGCTGATGGGGGAAATCCAGTAGCGGCAAGGAAATGAGAAATAATCGTGAAAAAGGAAAAACGTGGCGAAAATGCTTTATCACGTTTTTTAATATTGCGCGATACGCGTGAAATATGCGACGAAAAAAGGGGTGCGGGGAAGAGGGGGATATATATATATAATATGATATGATACGACGATGGTTTTATTATGGCCTGGTAGCACTCTATTGGTCAAAATGATACAGAAACAAAAATAAGAAATAATAACAAAAATAAACTAATAAGCGAAAAGAACGTAAACGAAGAATAAAAATAAAAAAAATAATAAAAACAATAAAAAATCATAAGAGGAACAAAAGAATCTATATAATAACAAATTATAACAGAAGATAACAAAATCAGTATACGCCAGCACCAACCCTAATAAAATAAACTAATATAAAACAAACTAATATAAATCGAATTCCTAAAGATTAAAGTCGCTCAGATGCCAACAAATGGTTATGGAGTAGGGCTTTAAAAAGCGGAATCGAAAACTCACGTGCAATAGTATAAAAGAGAGAGAGAGAGAGAGATGATTATGATGATGACGATAATAAATTTAATTGTGCCCCAGTTAACAAAAAACTTTCTTGCAATTTGAAAAAAAAAACAAAGTTATCACAAAATAAAATAAAATATAAACAAATTGACAAAATAATCACTAAAATAATGTACCAAAAAAAAAAACGCAAAATAAACTAAAAAACGCGATGTAAATTTAAAAAATGCAATTTAAACATAAAACGCAATATGAATTAAAAAACGCAAAATAAACTAAAAACGCAATAACCATTTAAAGATATTAGAAGGGAGAGAGCGATAGCGAGAGAGAGAGAGAGAGAGAGAAAAAATGAAAAACAAAAAAAAATGAAGAACACGTGCTGTTATGCTAAGCGCGCTGCGACTTGATTCGCGCGACAGGTCGTTACGCGAGGAGACCATAAAATGGGTTCGAAGTCGTGTACGACTGGCTTAAAAAAAAAGGCCATTCGATTTCATTCGATTAATCATGATTTTTCAATACTGGAAATCGCTATACGGAAAGCGAGGAGGTATTTGACTGGAAAAAAAAAAAAAAAAAAAACAGACGAAAAGGTTTGCACTTGTCTTCCTATTTGTTGTCGAGTATGAGTTTGGTCTCGTTGTTGGTGTTCTCGTCGCAATTGTAACGGAGGATTATACGGGCCTGTCTACCGGCGCCGTTGTTTATTTTTCCGTTGTTTGTTTTGTGTTCGTCGATGAGTCGTACGAGTACGGTTTCGTCGGTCGTACGGTCACCAGTCGAATTCTTCGATTGCGAACGCATGAAACGCACGCTGTTAGCCCGCGTTCCATTTCCCATGGAACTCGAGTTCATCGTGGTGCTCCGGTGATTCGAGCCCTCCCTGCGCAATCAACGGTTTACAAGAATTTCAAATTCGGTAATTGACTTTTTCGGTTCGAGATTGATTTTCATTAAAAAATTTTTTTTTGTTTTTTTTTTTGTTCATATTGGTTTTGGTGGTTTTTGAAAGTTTTAATAACCAAGAGACACGCGAGAAGTTTGGTTTTTTAACGGATTTGGGTTATCGGTTTTTGAAAATTCCACATGAAGAGAAAGATACACGAGGTATTTTGTAATCGATAATTAGCTTTTTCAGTTCGATATCGATTTTCATTAAAAAAATTAATAAATTATATGAATTTTCAACACAAATTGAATAAAATACTAAAATTAATCTTTCAGTAATTATACAATAATAATTGACACTCCATAATCATATTTAAAAATGAAACATATCTTTAAACATTTAGTAATAATATACTAGTTATTATAAAATTACTAAATGATTAGTAATTATAAAAAAAATCAATTGACAAATAGAATCAAAGACTCAATGTGAAAGTTTAGCAAAAATCATTATACATATTTATATAAAAATATACGATACCGCCAGAATATTTTTTAGTTGCTTTTTAGGGCTTTTCAAAATTCCTAAAAACTACTGGAATACTGGATAAAATATTATTTTTAACTAAGATTAGAAATCAAGAATTAAAATAAATGTCTTTAATTAAATGCTCAAATAAATTTTATTTTTTATTTTTTTTAATACTGGGTAAAGTATTATTTTGCATTGCGATTAGAAATAAAAAATTTGAATAAATGTCTGTAAATTGAATGTTCGAATTAATTCTACAAGAAGGTGATAAAAATGGATAAATACCTATGACTCTCGCCGCGTTTCCTTTTTCGTGGCCACAGATGGAAGGCTCCATAGATAAGAGGATTTACGAGGCTGTTGCTCATCCCGAAAAAGAATATTCCCCTCTGCATTTCCTCGCTCAGCTGCGCATCAAATAAAAACACAAAATGCGATCAAGAAATAAGCAACGAGTTATTAAAATGACAAGGACTTTGGTCAAGTCTAAGCGAATGAAGAAAACAACTCGAGCCGTTACTACTTTCGAATATTCACTAGTTCCGCGACATCGATTGAGAGATAAAAATAACAAACTAAAAAAACTGAAAACAAACATGAAATAAAATGGCGAAGTAAAGAAATAAATTAAAAAAAAAAACGGAAAATAAAAATGAAATAAAATGGCAAAGTTGAAAAAAAAAAACGGAAACAAAGTTCGTCGATCACGAAAGGCGTGAAAGACGACAATTTATTGAGGTATCATGTTGACGAACGTCCGGTGCATTCGCCTTTTGCGAAGGAGACGAGAGAAAACCTGACTTTGCCCGATCATCGATACATCCACGTGCCTAATGAAATTCCACGTAGAAAAAGAATTACTTTTTACTAATGGTTAAATAGAAACGATAAAAAAAAGATCAACGAAAAAAAAACGAGTTTAATCGTTGTTACAAAGCTTCAAAGATATTTCATAATTTCGCTTTAAATATTATTCGTCATTTTTTGAAAACTATTTTTAATACAAAATTCGAAATCTTGAAAAATAAATATTCCGAGTTATCGAAGAAAAATGAAAATTAATTTTTATTTTGATCATAAAGATTTAGATTCAATTTTAACAAAACAATTATATTATATAATTACAATTATATATTATTATATTATAATTATATAAATATATTATAATATATAAACCCAAACAAACCCAAACAGTTATATTATTATTATTATTATTATATTATAAGGAATATCCTCTTAACCTAAACAAAGCCATAACTATTTTTTAGTTATTTTCCATTTCTTCCCTCTCGTTTTTTTGCCAATTATCGAACGTTTTGCCAACCCAAACGAAACCCCTTTAAGTTTTTTTTCAGCTTAAAAAAAAAACGATTCAGTCAAAGGGCCGTGACGAATCCCTTTTTTGCCCACTTTTTTTACGCTCCTTTTTCGCCGAGTTCTGAAGAGTTATTATTCGACCCTGCGTCGTTTGGGTTGTTGATCCTTCCAAGACTTTCGTTCCTCGTCTCATGAACGATCGTGTAAACTTTCTTTTTTTTTATTTAAAAAATTTTTTTTTCGTAAAATCGATATGTCTGGCCGAGAGAAAAAGTGAAAAGAAAGAAGACGGGGAAGATGGTGAGCGCGTTTCTCAGTACACACGCGATCGACGATTTTTATGTGTTTCGCGCATATTCATAGCGATCGCGATCTCGCACTGACGCAGATGATTGAACGTTTCATTTTTTTTTTTTTCGTTCGTTTTTAATTCCCTCGTTATTCTGCGACTTCGTCTGAAGTGGAAGTGGAGAACGCTACCGATAAACGCATTTTGTGATCCGTGATAAATCAATGATGAAATACTCGCCGGCAAAAATTTTATTAATCCGTTAATAGTCAATGAACGAAGTGGAAACTATTCCGCAAGGATCAATCTTTTCCGTCGAAATTAATAAAAAAAACGATTAACGGTTTCATTAATTTTTTTTGCTTATCGTTTTTATTTTTTCAGCTTAACTAAACCCAAAAAAACCAAAACTCAAACAAACTCGAGCCCCAATAAACTCAAACCCAAACAAACTCGAACCCCAATAAACCCAAACACAAACCCAAACAAACTGGAATCCCAACAAACTCAAACCCAAATAAACTCGAACCCCAATAAACCCAAACACAAACCCAAAAAAACTGGAACCCCAACAAACGAGAACCCCAAAAAACCAAACTCAAAAAAACTCAAACCCCAACAAGCCCAAACCCAAATCCAAACAAACTCGAACCCCAACAAATCCAAACAACTCCAAACCCAAACAAACCCAAATCCCATCAAGCCCAAACCCAAAAAAATCCAGGCCCAAACATACCCGAACCCAAACAAACCGAAAACCAAACTCACAGCAATTTCTGCGAGTCGATTAAATGTGCAATCCAATTTTTTTGAACGCAAGCAAACCCAAACAAATACAAAAAACATCGGGCCGATAAAGCCCAAAATATGTTTGGCCCCCAAATATACACAAACAAGGTAGATTGTTATTTCGCCGGATCAATAACGCGAAAGTTGGAGTAAAAAAAGAGAGAAGGAGTTCATCAAACCGTGAAATTGGAATCTGCATCGTCCTATTCATTAAACATATTTTGATAATTAACAAAAATCTGCAGATTCAAGATGTCGACGTTTAATGACGATCGTTAAAACCGCCTGAAAGATATAGACATGGCTAATATGAATATCCACGTTACTAAATAAAAATCAATAAAACTGCTCTTCGTCAAGTGGTCGATAAATTTTCATATAAATATATAAACCGAAATTTATTTTATAAAAAACTATATATTTATGTATAATTAATTGATAATCATACATGAATAAATATTATTTTATTTACAACGAAATCAGAATTTATATTATTAAACATTATATATATATATATATATATAGTAATAAAGAGGAATAAAAATAAATTGATCGATGCAGGCTGATGGCATATAAAGGGCAATTAAGAGATCGAACGTTCGAGGCCACTTACGTGCTCGTCAGGATTCAGAAACATGAATATGATCATCATCGTATAATAGGGTGTCCACCATATGACGAATGCAGCGACGATCACGACGCTCAATCTCAATGATTTGGTCTTCGCTCGATGTATCAATCGTCGACGATTAACGTCACCCGACAATTGGCTGTTGTTGCTGTTCGCGAGTTCAGATTTAAACGCCTTCTCACTACCTGTTGATCGAAATAGGCGACGAAAGAATGTATTGTTTTTTAAAAAATAATTTTAAAAAAGATTGACCGAAATAAATAATATATTTCAAAAACTTTTTTTTTTGTCAAGTTTATTTATTTAATATTATTTATTGATTTAGCAATGATAAATATTTAATAGTATTTAGTTCTTTAATAATTGTTAATATTTAATATTATTTATTAATTTATTTAATAAATAATAATTTCAGTTTTTGTTTAGTTATTGTTTATACTGGGAAAGTACTTACGAGCTATGGTGACCACTGTGGAGACGTAAGTGACGATAAGTATCAAGAGTGGCAGTACAAACATGAAGACGAGGCTGAGGGTTGTGTAGAGTTGCTCCTGCCATGCTTCCGTATAAAAACCGTGGGTCACGCATTGAGAGAACTCCTCGTAGAAGGGTCCTTTCGCGACGTGAAATATCACGAGCTGCCATCCAAAAAATGGAGAATTTCATTATTTTGTTAAGTGACAGTTACTGTACAAATTTGTTATTTTCGTAAATAAGTGAGTACTAATATAACAATTATCTTGATATTTGAAAACAACAAAAAAAATTAGAAAAATTTGATTCCAGTTAATATAAATAACATTTTTTAAAATTATTTAAATTTATTGTTATATGTTATTTTTATTTTTATTATTTTAAGTTATTATTATCCATTATTACAATTGAAAAGCAAACAACACGTTTCGTATATTGCATTCCGGACGGGTCTCGTTGCTATGGAGATCTAGATCGATCGGTTACCTAGTAACCTATACGTTGGGTCGCCTAGCAACCAAGACCGATCGGTTGCCTAGCAACGGCGACGATTCGTTCAAGTATTTATCCTGTCTCTGTTTATCAATATTTTTTAACGAAAAAAAAACTGAGGTACAACAGAACCGTGTATCACCATTGTGTAAAATCTCAAGCCCGTCAGTCCGATACTCTCGTCAGAAAAAAATCTTGAAAATTCTGCTGTTTTTTTTTTTGAGCGCCAGACTCGCAGTCTCGCCATTTCGAAGGGGTAAACAAATCGTTTGTGCACTTTTTTTTCTCTGCTCCTTCCAATCCAGCCAGTTATTCAATTATAGTTTTTATTATATCGCCAAATATTTTTCGCGCTTTAAACACCGCCACATCATCGCTCTTCGGAATCATTGAAAAATGTAGATAACATGCAAATCGAGAGAAAGTCGTGAATAATGTACAGCTCGCTGCGCGAACTGGCTTCGATTATACTTGCTAAGTTTCAAGGGTATTCACTGGCTCCTCTTAGCAATTCAATTATTATGAGATTTTGAAGAATAGGCCTACGATGTAAATAAGTTTATTGAGATCGAGAAGTAACAAGCTATCGATTCACGAATCGACACTAAATATTGTCCTAATCCAATCGATCGTCTCTGATGAAATACGTTAGCTTTTTTTTTCTCACTTAATTACGATGATCGAGTGAACGTCATAGACGTAATTGAAACACATGGATAATGTCACGACTGGTTAACGTTGACGCGTTGATAATTGAATAATTATGTTAGAATGATCATTTAATAGTTTCCCACTGTTTTCCATCATTGATAACGTTATAACGACCGTAGCCCACTTGTCGAACTGTCAAACCCTGTGAGTTTCAATTAGTGATCAATTTGTCATTCTCGAGCGAGAATCATTCATCTACAGGGTAGGCCTAAAAATCTTCTATATTATTGACTTCAGAATAACTTTTCACTTCATTTTTATTCTTTTTACTTTATTTATTTATTAAGAAAAACGCATTCAACCATTTTTCAAATTCTCTACTGCAAAAATATTATTTCGTTTTTTTTTCATATTCGTTTGCCTTTTTTTGTTACAGGATAAAAATGTATTTTTGTCACGAAAATATTATTTTCATATAAAGCTCGAAAATAAATCTATCATTAATTAATCAATGAAAATAAACACAATAATTTAATGATTGATGACACAGTAAATAAAACATTAAAATAATTATCAAAATGAAAGATAATAAACAATTCATGCAGTTGTATTAATTATTTCTGACCCAAATTTTTATTGATCTCATTAAATTATTTAATATACCAATCATTTTTTAAATAAATTAAATTAAATTAAACAATTTAGTTTAATTTAATTTAAAATAAATTTATCACTGATTCAATGATTAAATTATTTAATTTCAAACATTAGAGCAAGCTTTATTGCATCGTTTTTAATTTAATGTTGCTAATAAAATAAAATAAGTAAATTAAAAAAATAAGTGAAAAATTAGTCGCATAATATTTATACGTTTTTCGGACTTGATTTTTCGATGACGACTACGGCTTGCCAGGCCAAGGGAGAGGGGGGGATTTAGATTAGTTTTTGTTTATCCTGCGTGCGCGAGAATCTGACTGATCAGAGGCACTTTCGTAAACATTTGAAGGATTGATCAACAAACTTTCATTCGAAGTTTTTCTCGCTGACAGGATCGGCGAAATGTTCGGCCGGATAAACACGAAAAATTAGTTCTTGAAAAAGTATATTTCCGCTCCGCGAGATATTTGGGGTTAGAGGATCAAGACGAATGACGACGAGAAAAAAAATGAGATTGTAAAAGTGAAGGAATTTTGAAACGTGAAAAAAAGAAAATTTAAAAAATGGTGAAACTCTCGTCGAAGACTTTGGCCCTGGTCGTATCAGCGATAAAGAATATGCGAGAGTCCAAGGGCTCGAGATCTCACGATATTCTCAATTACATCACTTCCGTTTACGATATTCCTCAAAATGTGGCAAAACGACAGGTTTGTCGATGAAAAATCGCGAGGAGCAATGCGAACTCCTTGACGCCGAAAAAAAAACATTTTGATAACATATGAAAAAATATATAACAAATAATGAAGTATTATAATTGATGCTTATTCAATTGTATCGTAAAACTGTCAAAAAATTGTTATGAATAATTGAGAATGAATCGTTGGCTTTTAATTATTAAGAATGATTAATTATTAACATTTGTTTATTGGGAATTGTCAATTCTACTCTACTCTTTTCTGTTCGTGCAAAATGTTGTTTATTCCACAACAATATTTTGCATTGGCCAAAAATGTTTTTCGTTGGAGAACAAATTTTTCTTTTTCGCAAAAACACGTTTTTTCCCTAAAAAGGTTTTTCGATCTCCAAAAATGTTTTTTGTTTCCAAAAAGTGTTTTTTGTCCCCAAAATGGTTTTTGTTCCCTAAAAGTGTTTTTTGTTCTCCAAATGTATTTTTTGTTCCCCAAAAGTGTTTTTTGTTCCCCCAAAAAGTTTTTTGTTCCCCCAAAAAGTTTTTTGTTCCCCAAAAGTGTTTTTTATTCGCCAAAAGTGTTTTTTGTTCCCCAATAGTATTTTTTGTTTCCCAAAAAGATTTTTTGTTCCCCAAAAAGATTTTTTGTTCCCCAAAAAGGTTTTTTGTCCCCCAAAAGTTTCTTTTTTGTTGCCCAAAAATCTTTTTTGTTGCCGGAAAATTCTTTAACTCCCATAAATATTTTCCACTGCCAAAATATTTTCAAAAAATCGTAGATGGTTGCGGCCCTGAAACGCGGCGTTGCCCATGGAATTTTGCGGCGAGCCGACGGCTATTACAGCCTGCCAACGGACACCGAAACTGAGTGCATCGAAGTGGCCGCCCAAGAGCTCGGTCTTCTCGATCTTTGCTGTCGCCGGAGAAAACGGGAACGACGTCAAAAGGGCTGCAAAAGCGTTCGCGGTCGCTCGAAGCGCGGCAAATCTCGAAAATCTCGAAAATCTCGAAAATCGCGAAAATCTAAAAAGGACGCATGCGGGAAGCCAGTCGGTCGCAGCCGGAAGAGACGAGCACGTGGACGAAGCAAAGGTAGCCTCAGAAGCCTAGATTTTTCAAAACATCAAATTTCAATGTTTAAATTAATTCGAGAAATCGAAAAAACCATTTTTCAACGTTTCTTAAATATGAAAAGAAAAAAAAGATTTTTTCAAACATATTTTAACATTCCTCCAATTTGAGAAAAAAATCATATGTTTTTAACATTTTTCAAATTTTAAAAAGAAAAAAATACCAAAATCTCTACTTATGGCGTTTCTCTAATTTGTGAAAACATTACTAAAAAAAATACTTCTTTTTACACTTCTATAATTTTGGAAAGAAAAGAAAATTTTGGGAATCTATATTAAATCAGAAAAAATATTTGCGTTGACAATTTCGATTCAATTATTTATGAGACGTTTTTTTGAATCGCCATTTACATGTTCTTTTGCGGATTAAAAAAAAACGTTTTCCTTTTTAAATGTTTTTTTTTATTTAAGAAAAAAAAAGGAAAAAAAATTCACCGACTTTACAAAACCAAAAAAAAAAAAGAAACAAAAAATTATTATTCGTACCGGTACCGATTTGGATAAGAAAAATGTTCGTTTTTGTATTTCGAACAGGTTATGGAGCACGATCGGAGAAACGCGGAAGGGCAAGACGTGGCAAACGTTCAGGCAAGAGCGGCGATCGATGCAAGCCCATAATCAAACGACGTCCGAAACGGGGCAAGACCTGCATCACCGAGGAGGCCAAATTCAAATCCAATTATTTCAAAAGCGATGCTCTGGCGAGCAACGAAATCGATTTTGGAAAACCCCGAGGGCTTCAATGTCGAAGCCGATCACGCTCGTGTTCGCGAAATCGAAGCGCCGTCATCACAGCCTAAACTCTTTGATACCGATTTTTTTCAAATTTTTCAAACCTCGTCGCAGACTTAACAAAAAAAAAAAACAAAAAAAATGGCGAATTCCATCGAATTTAAAAATGCCGAGAAAGAAAATTCTGACGACGACGGAAAACCGAAAAAAATATTGGCGACCTTGAAAAACTAAAAAAATATATTTGGTGACCTTGAAAATCGGAAATGCAAATTTAATGACCTTGAAACACAAAAAAAAGTAGGGCGTCCTTAACACTACGAAACAAAATATTGGCGACCTTGAAAAACCAAAAAATGTATTTGGTGACCTTGAAAATCGAAAAATGCAATTTTGACGACCCTGAAAAATCTTTCAAAAAATGAGGCGTTCTTTACACTACGAAAACAAATATTTCCGATCTTCTAACCCGAAGAAAAATTCGGCGACTTTGAAAAACTGAAAAAAAAAACAATTTTGGGTAACTTGAAAATGCAAGAAAAAGTTTATTCGCACTTAAAATTTCTTATTGATATATTAAGTCGAAATAAATTTGTCAGGACCGCAGTTAGAATTTTTCGAAACCCTTCTTTTTTCTATTGTCCATTGACGGTCAAGTATATGAAAAAAAATGTTTACGATGTACAAAGTTCGTTTTTTATTTTTCTATTTTTATTCCTTCTGTATACAAACCTTCGTATATTTTTTATAACAGGCTGTGAATTTTTGATAATAAACTTCGTTTTGTTCACCGAGAGTTCTATTGATTCCAGAGCCCACATTTTTCGAAAAAAAATCCTCTTTCAACTACGGGTATTGTCGAATATCGAAAAAAAAAGTTTCAGTAATGTTAATGAAATATAATTATAAAAAAAAGTATTAAAAAGAAAATTAAAAAGATCGAAGGAAAAATCGTATTTTCTCGTCGATCGATAACGACCTCTGGAAAATTAGATAAATTTTAAAACGAATATAGATAATCATTATCGAATACAAAAAAACATAAATGTTTAAATGAAATGCTTTAATAAGTAAACAAAAAATTTAAAAAATTTTAGGTAAGGAATAAAATATAAAAAAGGACAATGAAAAAAACGTACATAAATCGCATTCACTCATCGATGGATGTTTTTTTTTCTTTTTTTTTTTCTTAAGAACCTGTGGCCCGGCACACAAGTTATTCTTGGCTAAAACGGAGAGACAAAAAAACGAGATGCCGTATCTGAATTCCGGGTTCCGCGTGTTATTATGCGAGTCTGCGCGACGAAATAATAATAAAAAAAAATAAAAAAACGGAACTTGACGCAAATTCACGAGATCTAATCGTCGTGCAATTGATAGTCGAATTGCCCAGACAAGAATGGCCAGGCGCCACGGATTATTATCGCGAGCGACGAAAAACTAGTTCGCTTTTTAAACATGACTGTCGTTTGTCTGGTTGTTGGTTTTTATTCATTAATTTTTTTTTTTTCGAAACTGCTGATTCGAAATTCAATGAAATCCCGATTTTCGACGATTTGGGAAGGGGGGGGGGGCATAGCTGATGGAAGATCTCGAAAAAGTTAAGGGGTATCAGAAGACACCTAAAAATATTAACAATATAAAGAACAGTGTGTGTTTTATTCCATTGTATACTCATTATGTTATAAACCCAAACATAACCCAAAGAATTCCGAACAAACCCGTCCAAACCCAAACAAATCCAAACAAACTCAAAGGAAATCATCCTTTCATAAATTAACGTTAATATATGTATGAAAAATCGTATTATTATTATTATTAACCAACCATTGAATATCGTTATCCGCATAAAAAGATGAGCAACAATAAAAAAATGAACAATAAATTTACAATAAAAATTATTATGTTTTTGAAAATCTTTTGCACTTGAACTTTTCTTTTCGTTTTTTGCAATTTACTGGTGGCCTTGGATTTTGTTGGGAGAACATGAAGAGAAAAAAATGAAGCTGAGTGTAAATCGGGATCTTACTGTACTCGCAGATCGTTTTTGTTTCTTTTTCCCTTTACGTTCGGATCGAACGTGAAAAAAAGTAGAGCCATTTGCGCGACTAGACGAATCTCTTGTTTCTTATGCAGACATGCAAATTACGATAAACATATTAGTCGAGATATCAAACTATTTTTGTAAATTTTTTTCATATTTTAAAGGTTACGAAATGTCGGTTTTGCAAAAACACCGAAAGAATTTTGCGACAAATCGAGGTGCTTAGAATCTTGAGGTATTTTCGTTTGTTTTTTTCGAAACTGCAAAAAAAAAAATTTCACGCCAAAAATATCCGGAAGTTTTAAACGCTATGATAGTTTCATCGATGAAGGAAAATTTTGTCGTGAGCAAAAGAGAAAATGACTCAATTGGAGAAATTATTATTTTTGTTAAAGTAAGGAATCCTTTTCTTTAAAAAAAGGTCCTTTAAAAAAAGTTCTTGGTAATTCTAAAAATTAAAAACTGATTTTTTTTACTTCTTCAGAAGGTAAACAAATATTTTTTTCAAGCAAATTTGACTTATGGTATAAAGTTTCATATGTATTTCTCCTATAAAATTTGTTTTTAAAAATCGACTAACGCAGAATAAAGAAAAACGAATTTTGCACGACGAGGAAAAGAAATTTTTTTTTCGCGAAAAAAAGAATATCTTCAGAACGCGAAAGAAAAAAAAACAAATGTTAATTGACCTTTCATACTTCTTCGAATTTATGGATCAAATTCGCCAGATATTTCGAAGAAATATGGGAGAGAATTTCTTTTTTTTTTGCCTTTGTGATCGTCGAATCGTCTATGAGCACACACACGCATATATACGTATACACGTCTTCCAAAGGCTTGCAAAATTAAATGTAAATGGTATAGAGTAGGAATGAGCTCGAATAATTTCCTTTGACTCGTTGACCCTCGTAGTGAATTTTTACACTTCAAGTTTCGAAAGTATTCTCATCAATGCAGTTTAGAATACGACTTCATTAAATGCTCAGTAGAGTCGTGAATCTACAATGTGCAATTCACCACCGTTGAGCTTCTTCGTGCAAATTTACGATACATTGTTTCGAAGTGTGCACATTTTTTTTTCTCATTCCTCTACCCTTCTCAACCGTCTATTCATAAATTCTAGTAGGAATGATTATTGTCAAAAATACCGATTTTTACCGATTTTTTCAGCATTCGCATCGACGATAAATATTATTTGTAATTGGGGATCGTTAATTCATTATCATTAGTGATGATTCATTATTTACGATTCGGCATGATAAATCAATTGAAACAAGTCACGATTCATCATTGATCGGGCTCTCTTTTTTTATAGAGTCTAGGTATTAGGCCCAAATATTGGGTCTAAATATATCAAGAATCCATCATAGTTTTTTTCCAGACCCTGGGTTTTAGGACTAGATATTGGATCCAAATAGAATCCATCATAGTTTAGATAAATCCATCATAGTTTTCTTTTTTATAGGGCCTAGGTTTTAGGGTCAAATATTGGGTCCAAATATATCAAGGATCCACCATAGTTTTCTTTTTTATAGGGCCTAGGTTTTAGGCTCAGATATTGGGACCAAATATATCAAGGATCCACCATAGTTTTCTTTTTTATAGGGCCTAGGTTTTAGGCTCAGATATTGGGACCAAATATATCAAGAATCCACCATAGTTTTCTTTTTTATAGGGTCTGGATTTTAGGCCCAGATATTGAGTCCAAATAAGATATTGGCTTCAACTTTTGACGCAGCTCCAGGTCAACCAATGGTGTCAAGGGAATTTTAGGGAAAACACTCGTAACCCAGGTAATAAAAAAAATGAAGGACATCCGGAGAGTAGAAGGAAACAAAGCTCTCGAGCTAAGGGACCTCATGGATTTCCCAAGAGGTCATCAGTAAATTGTATCCAGCCACCAATCTTCTTTTTATGTTCTTCTCGGCTAGTTTCGAGATTTCCCTTTTTCCCTGATATTCCACAACGTAGATCGTACATTGATTACCAGTTGTTCACGTTCAGGTTTTCCCGAAGGACTGCTTTTCGTAATTTCCATATAGTCAGGTCGAGTCGTCAGGGGCTTTTTAGGGTTTCTTACGTCAAAAGGAAAAAAAAAGGAACCCTTATAGGATCACTTTGTTCTCCGTCCGTCCGTCTGTCTAGTCTGGGTTTATGGGGTTTTATAGTGTTTATAAAGTTCTATAGGGTTTCATAGTGTTATAGGGTTTTATAGGGTTATAGGAGCTTTCATAGTGTTATAGGGTTTTATAGGGTTTATAGGAGTTTATGGGTTTTTATAGGGTAATAGGGATTGTTTGGGTTTGTTTGGGTTTCATAGGATTCATGGGGTTTTATAGGGTTTTATACGGTTTTATACAGTTATAGGGTTTTTCATAGGGTTATAGGGTTTTATAGGGTTTTTTCCGTTGACCCAGAGCTATGATATTTGGCAAGTAGTTACGTCATATACTATAAGTATAGGGAAAAATCTTAAAAATATACATTTTTTATTAAATCATGAAAAAAAAACTCGGAAAAAACTGCGAGACTGAATTCCTGAACTATTTATAATACAGTAGTAGAACTCACCTGAGGAATACTGAGTACGAATGAAAGTATCCAGGTGTAGATGACCAATCTGTTGCATCGCTGTGACGTGTTGAGGCTCTTCATGGGATAACGTACAGCAACGAATCTGTCGACACCAATGAGGACGAGAACGAAAGTGCTGAGATAGAGGCTGAACATTTGAAAGAACTTGAAGAGCTTGCAAGTTACGTTGTCCAAAAGCCAGGCAACGGTGTAGCTCCAGATGGCTTCACCACCGATGCAAAATATCGTAACGAGCAAATCAGCAACGGAAAGATGGAGTATTAGGATGTAAATGGCCGAGGAACCCTGGCGTCTTCGTCGATTCTTTGTTATCGACCAAATGGTAGCCGCGTTTGCGAACAAACTCAAAACTGCCATGATCCCGAGAATAATCGCTTTGAGGAATGCACCGTCGGTCAATTTCGGTGCGTGACGAAGACAGTTCACATCCGTCAGGATTCTATCAACTATCGCTATGGTGGAGAGTGGCTGTTGGCTCGTAAGCTCATCACTGCTCCAATCCAATGTTCCGTTTTCGTTGCACGCTGGCAATGACATTCTGACTGGATTAGCTCACTTTGGTCGAACCCGATACACTCGTTTCTCAGTCCCATTGGCCTTGAAAAACTTACACTCTATTCTCTAAACCCAAAGAAATTTGAAGTTTCACTCGGAGTCATTAGGATTTTTGATAATCTTGATTTTGGATAATCTCGATTTTGGATTATCTTGATTTTGGATAATCTTGATTTTGGATAATCTTGATTTTTGATTATCTTGATTTTTGATTATCTTGACTTTCGATAATCTTGATTTTGGATTATCTTGATTTTGGATTATCTTGATTTTGGATTATCTTGATTTTGGATTATCTTGATTTTGGATTATCTTGATTTTGGACAATCTTGGTTTTGGATTATCTTGATTTTGGACAATCTTGGTTTTGGATTATCTTGATTTTGGATTTTCTTGATTTTGGATAATCTTGATTTTGGATAATCTTGATTTTTTATATTCCTGATTTTTGATAATCTGGATATTGGACAATCTTGATGTTGGATAATCTTGATTTTTGATAATTTTGATTTTTAATATTCCTGATTTCGGATAATCTTGATTATCCGAATTTTTTTATTATCTTGATTTTTAATATTCCTGATTTCGGATAATCTTGATTATCCGAATTTTTTGATTATCTTGATTTTTGATATTCCTGATTTCGGATAATCTTGATTATCCGATTTTTTGATTATCTTGATTTTAGATAATCGTGGTTTCGCTTAGTCTTGATTTTAGATAATCGTGGTTTTGGATAACCTTGATTTTGGAATATCTTGATCCTGATAACTCGTAGGTTTTTCTTGATTTCAACCAATCGCCATCACTGTCGCACGATTTCATAACCACTAGGGTTCATCTTTAACCGGCCCAACTTTTCCTTCTTTGGAATGGTTCGACTTTTGAGTTACTGCTATGGACCGATCAGCGATCTTTCGATTCTTCGATACCCAATGGTTCTTCCTGATGCCTGGTCCACTTGATAAATCCGTGGGAACAGCTTCTTTCAGCCTGGAAGTTTTCAAGGCTGGGGTAAGGCTTTCATTATGGACGAAAACGTTTCATTCTTAAGGGGAAAATAAATAGTAGAAGAAAAGTCCGAAATGGTCAGACAGTTTGGGAAGATAGCCTAAAAGCAGATCTCCCTTAAACTACTCTACGATTATTCTTAGCATAACAAAATCGTAAAAATGAAAGAACAACATCGAATTGAAAATAAAACGTGAAAAAAACAAACGAAAATATCAAGATGATAGGGAAAAGATTTCAGTTTTGCATTGCAAATGCAGTGAGACTTATTGTTTGCGTGTTGATTCTCGGTGAACGAGTTTTTCGAAATTCATATTTCGAAATCTCGTTTATAGCTTTTGCCAGAGTTTAGTACGAATTATTTTGAAAAATTTTAAATACGTTTTTATTAGGCTTAAAAAAAACATTTTTGATGATGTAATGAATGAAAACAAAAATATCATCGTTCATTGTTTATTAAATAAATAAATCAACAAAATTACCATAGAATGAGAATGATAATACTAAATTGAAAATCAATTAGGTTATAAATTGAAAAAATGAGTTATTTCCCCAACTCTTTCCCAACATTAATAAAATCAATCATTCGAATTGTTATACAATTGTAATGAATTAATTGACAATAAATTGTATCATCAGTTATTTATTCATTTAAAAAAATTATAATTATCACAAAACGATAGTTAATTAATGAAAATATTAATACCTAATCAACGGGAAAAAAGAAAATCGTACTTTTTGAGGTTAGCGAAACCGACCAATTGGAAACCTGATCTTTGAGGTAATTTCTTCAAAGATGTAATTACAAAAAAAAAAAGCTCAATGGCTTGCGACCCTACTTTTAGTCGGGTGCAACTTCTCTCCTTGACTTTACGTCTTCATTAAAGAGATTCCATGGAAATGAAAACTGCTGAGAATTGGAGGGCCGAAAGTTCTAATCTCACCTCCAGCAGTCTTTTTCTCTGATTCTGGCTAAAGCAATTTCGCTGGGAGATTGCATCGAGCTTGTCGAGCATCCTTGCGGAGTGATTCGAGAAGATTCAAGCGGAGCTGGTGTGGATAATTGAGATAAAGTGAAGTAATCAGGCATGAAGCTCTGAGCTTGGACTATCTTGAGTGGAGCTCTTGAAATGCATTCGTTCAAAGCTTTTCATCTGTTGATGATCCTGAGCTTGCTTACCAAATATTCTTCACTACAAAATCTGGGTTCTTCATAATTGATACTGATAACAGTGATGTTAATTTATCTCATGTTGATAATCCTGATGGCAATTCTTTTCGCGTTGATAATCTCGATGGCATGAATACTTGAAGACATTGAATACTGATTTTATTGATAATACTGATTTTATTAATGATACTGATTTTAGTAATTATACTGATTTTATTCATGATACTGATTTCATTAATTCTACTGATTTTAGTGATTATACTGATTTTAGTAATAATTCTGATGTTAGTAATAATACTGATTTTAGTGATTATACTGATTTTATTAATAATACTGATTTAATTGATAATACTGATTGTACTTATAATGCTTACCTCAGTAATAATACTGATTTTAGTGATTATACTGATTTTAGTAACAATACTGATTTTAGTAACAATACTGATTTTAGTAATAATACTGATTTTAGTGATTATACTGATTTTATTAATAATACTGATTTTATTGATAATACTGATTGTACTAATAATGCTTACTTCAGTAATAATACTGATTTTATTGATCATACTGATTTTAGTAATAATACTGATTTTATTAATAAAACTGTTTTTTTTTTAAACTTGATATATTAACAACTTTGATGCTAATAATTCGGCTATCGATAAACCCCTCGTCAATCCCAACGTTAAAAATCTTGACATAAGTACCTAATACTGATGTTGATAATCCTTATGTCGATAATTTTTCCTAATATTCAGTGACAGTTGTTCTCACGTTGATAATGTTGGACCTTGGATAATCTATAACCCCAAATTTTGGTAATTCTGATATGTGTAATCGTAATTACGATTTTAACATTAATTTCGAGGTTCCTGATTTTTATATTTCTATCGCTAGTTATTCCTGATGTTGAGAGCTTCGTGGCTAACGTGTCTTTTCGACGAACCCAAACAAACCCAAAACCATTCAAGTTATTATCGATGGTCCTATTATCGATGTATTCAACGATTTCCATCTGTTTTCATTTGTCATTTACTCCAATGGAGTGAATGACAGGGGCGGGGGGGGGGGGGCAATCGATTTTTCGTTGTCCAAGCTGGAGGCGGATAGAGATCTCTATAGGACAAGATTTTCCTCGATCATACTCTGGGAGGATCCGGTATCCGACTGATGAATATGTATGAGGATTCTGGATGGATCTTGGGTTTGGTTTCTGTAGTCACGAGGAATCCAATTTCCTTCGGAGGAATTGGTTCAATGATTTGGTTCAACGGTCTCTCCGTTACGTCATTGCAACGCGGATGCAACAGGAGCGTATAATTATATTCCTGAATATCATTGTCGATCGGAACAGGTCATTATCCTTTATCGACCGTCAGCTTTTAACGTTGAACTTTTTGAATATCCGACGTTTGGCTTGTGAACAAGATCTTAATTATTGGGGATTGATTCGAACAGAAAACGATCAACCAAGTCACTTTTGGTGACCAAGGGGACGTTTTGGAGACCAAGGGGACGTTTTGGAGACCGAGGGGACGTTATGGAGTCCAAGGGGACGTTTTGGAGACCAAGGAGACGTTTTGGTGACGAAGAGGATGTTTTAGTGACAAAAAGGACTTTTTGGTGACCAAGGGGACGTTTTGGTAACGAAGGGGACTTTTTGGTGACCAAGGGGACATTTTGGTGACGAAGGGGACTTTTTGGAGGAACATTTTGGTGACGAAGGGAACGTTTTGGAGACCAAGGGGACGTTTTGGAGACTAAGGAGACGTTTTGGTGACGAAGAGAATGTTTTAGTGACAAAGAGGACTTTTTGGTGACCAAGGGGACGTTTTGGTAACGAAGGGGACTTTTTGGTGACCAAGGGGACATTTTGGTGACGAAGGGGACTTTTTGGTGACCAAACCGTTTAGTGACAAAAATGGTCATTTGGTCACCAAAATGACCTTCATATGACCTCAGCGATGCGAGAGTCTTGAAAATCCAAAGTAAATAAGAAAAATGACAGTCGATACAATTCAAGAGAAAGCATTTTTTCTACGACGCTTTAATCCGTCAAACATTCATTTACCTTTCTTCAAACCGCCAAAAAAGCATCATCATCATCGATCATCCATCGAAATCTTTTCTCCTTTCTTTCGTCCAATTTGTCCAACGTTCGTTAAAAAAATTTTTTTTTTATCACTCGTCAAAACCTTATCAGATTCAGAGTCGACACCAAAAATTCACAAAAAATCGTTCAAATCTTGTCGAAATTCTTGTTTCCTCGCGTTCGAAACAAACCCAAACAAAATATCACGCGTCTCTTCGGCAACCGTGCGCGAAAATATTGTCACCGTTCAAAGTCAATAGCATCGTGATTTTTTTTTCGGTTTTCTTTTTTTTTTGTTTTTACCAAAATCGCAGCTATGCTTTGTAAATTATTTTTTTTTCATTCGGTTTATTTTCGTTTCGCTCGTTTTGGGGAAACACGAGTGTCGCGTGGAAAAGAAACCGTCAGCACGTCAGCAGCCAGTCTCTCCGGGTGAACCGGCTGAATGAAAGTTGCCGGGACGACTGGCGCTTACACGGTTTCCCGCTCTTTGTTGCTCCCACCTCTGACTGCGAGGAGTTCCTCGTGGTGGTGCGTTTTCAGCTATACCAGCCGAGCTACACTCACTACTTGCTCCCATATGTACTCTGACTTCACAAGTCCGATCATTCGAATGCCAATTATGGTATGACAATTTTTTTTCAATTATTATTATTATTTTTTTTTAGTAATTTTGTTTTTAGTAATTTTGTTTTTAGTATTTTTGTTTTGAGTAATTATGTTTTTAGTAATTTTGTTTTTAGTAATTATGTTTTTAGTAATTTTGTTTTTAGTAATTATGTTTTTAGTAATTATGTTTTTAGTAATTATGATTTTAGTAATTATTTTTTTTAATTTATGTCCTTACCGTTTTTCAATTAATATTATTTTGAAAAAAGTCACGTTATTATTATTTTTTTGATGATCATTATTATTTTAGAAATCATTATTTAAAAAAATGTTATAATAATTTTTATTTAAACTATTACTGTTAAAGAACAATCGTTATTATCATTAGAATGCCAATTATGGCACCCCAATTTTTTTTCCAATCATTATTATTAAACTTGTTTAGTAATTATTTGTTCAAATTATTGTTATTACCGTTTTTTAATGATTATTATTTTAAAAATGTTCTGATGATTTTTATTTAAATTATTATTGTTAAAGAAAAAATATTATTATAAATAGTATATTTTTCAAAATTATTATTATTATTATTTTCTATAATTACATCATTTTTTAATTTTTGAAAATTTGGTTCTTGACGTTATGTTTATATTGTTATTTGAGTATATTTGCCGTAACAATGATTATCGTTGTCGATGATAGCAATATTTTTTATTAATTTGGTCAATGCTGACATATTTTAATTCCTCTCTCTCTCTCTCTCTCTATTTTTTTAGATGATTATTTAGTCATTATTTTGTAAAATTTGTATATTTTATTTTATTTTGTAATAACTTTGTTTTTCCCAAATTCTTCAAAGTTTTTTTTTTACATAATAATATAATAAATAAAAATCCAATTTATCATCATCATCATCATCCCTCTCCCTCTTTCTCTCCTCCCCTTCGAACATTGTTATCGGAGAAAAAAAAAGGTTTGACCGATAATTCAGGTCAATGTTGCTCGTATTCCCAAAATACACGAATATCCTCTTAACACGTTGAACCCTCATCTCATCGGCCCCATCGTTTCTCTATCACCAAATAATTGAGAACGCGGAAGGATTTCACGAAAAACAAACGTGCTTGTCCCTTCGTTACCGTACGCGATGTTATAGGGGAATTCCTATAACGCAATACGCGAGAATCACCAAATTCCTAGGATTATCGAAAACGTCAGACGAAAGGTTTTCTCGATCGTGGATCAACGTTGCCGAGAAACAATCGAGTTTACGGTGACACGTGGGTGTGTGGAAAAGCGTCGTTGATTATCACGTCCCCAGGAAAGATCATCCTCGGGTTTGGTGAAAAGATAAAACCCTTAACTATTGATTTTTTTTGGGTCTGTTTGGGTTTGTTTGGGTTCGTTTGGGTGTGTTTCGGTTCCCAAACATTTTGGATTGGGTTCCCAATCCAAACGAACCCAAACAAACCCAAATAAATGCAAAATGAAACGTAACCAAAAATAAACCCAAACAAATCCAAAATGAAGGCAAACCCAAACCCAATTAAATCCAAAATGAAAAAAAAATCCTAAAATAAACCGATAAACAAATCCGAAATAAATCTAATTAAATTCAAACTGAAACCAAACCCAAAATCAATCTAAAAGAATCAAAATTGAAAGCAAATCGAAAACAAATCCAAACAAATCTAAAATGAAACCCAACTCAAAATAAACCTAAAAAAACCCAAAATAAACCCGGTCGATTCAAAATTAAAAGCAAATCGAAAACGAATCGAAAAAAATCTAAAATGAAACCCAACCCAAAATAAACTTAGAAAAATCCAAAATAAACCTCACCGAACGCGTTAAGACTGCAACATATGTTTTTGTTTACGTTTATATATTGCATTTAAAGATCACATGGCACAAGTGCTTGTTTGGGTTTGTTTGGGAACCCAAACAATTTCTTTTTAAATTGCAAATTAACAAATGCTTTCAATTAACGACTGTTCATTCGCGGATTTATCACGATTGAAAGACAAAAATGGGCTGTTGTCCTTAACATATAACTCAATACCTGTCACGTGTGGGTGGAACGTCTGGCGGTGGATGACACGTCCGATATAGTTTCTCCGTTGGTGGGTATTTCCGGTACAGTTCGAGGAGCTTTACAACGCGGAGATGTGAAAGAAGAAAGAACGAGGGCGGCGATATTTTCACTCGAATAAAGCTCGTGCATATCCGAGGTTCAAGCTGTCCCAAAGTTCCGGATAAATCAAAGTTGATCGCCCAACGGTGCAACGAATCACCATTTATACTTTCGATACAATCAATTCTCATCGATCATGGAAATTCGATCGATTTCTCAATGTTTCAAACCGAACAAAATCGACCTTTTTTGTTTTTATTTTTCAGTAAAAATGATCGAAAATTTGAAAATTTGGTTTCATTGTTTTTTATTTTGGAAAAAATTTCGAAAATTTAATTTTATGTTTAACATTTTAAACCTAAGAAAAACGACCTTTTTTGTTTGTAATTTTTTCGTAAAAATGATCGAAAATTTGAATATTTAGATTCATTGATTGTTTTCTTTTTTTTTTTCGAAAAAATTTCGGCAATTCAATCTTAGGTTTAACATTTTGAATCTAAGATCAAATTTTCTCTAATAATTTTTTTCTCTAATTTGAGATTGTTTAGGTTTGTTTGGGTTTGGTTTTTTGGTTGTGGATCGTTTTGGTTTTCATTTTCAAAAGGCACGATCCCAAAATCAAGATCGGAAAATAAATTACATCGTATCTGTGATCTGAATACTCTCCTAGTTCTCATTGAAATGAACGTAGCGCTGTGAACGATTGTGAAAGATGACTAACTCTTGACGATCGTGAAAGCAATTCGACGAAACGTTTGACTATTTTTTTTTTCGTTATCTGAAATGAAATCTCGCGGTGCGACGTCATTCGCGTCTTTATTTTCTTTTAATCCCCAACTTTTATTTGACCCGTGTGTTTTTTGGTAATCGTCATTGATGCCCAGAGAGAGACGACCAGAATTATTTTTTTTTGGGGTTCTCGTAATATCCGTACGCGTCAAAGACGAATTTATGAATGAGGAAATTGAGTCATCGCTCATATGCTCGTAGACTCGGTGCTTCCAAAAGTGGGCTAAAAATAAAAAACAAAAAAAACAATTCAAGATCGTCTTCAGCATATTTTGAAAAAACTAACAATTTTTATTCCATTTTTTCAATTTTCTCAAGCTCATTTTCAAATTTTTTATTTATTTATTTTTATTTTTTATATTTTTCAAGTAATTATTAAATAATTATAAATTGTAACAAAAGTTTGTATAATAACAATCCTATACTCTCTATTGCTTTTAAAAACTTACGCAGAAGAACAAAAATAAAATAATCACTTGCGCCTCTGAAAACGTTGAAAAAACGGGATTTCTTTTTTATTGAAAATAAAAATATTCATTTCAATTCAATTATATTGACATTCAATTCAAGAAGAGTACAATTCAAAGTTAAATTCAACTCAAATTCAATTCAATTTAAAGTCAAATTCAATTCAAATTCAAATTCAAATTCGATTTAAATTCAATTCAAATTCAAATTCAAATTCCATTCAAATTCAAATTCAAATTCAATTCAAATTCAATTCCATTCAAATTCAATTCAATTCAAATTCAAATTCAATTCAAATTCAAATTCAAATTCAAATTCAAATTCAGTTCAAATTCAAATTCAGTTCAAATTCAAATTCAGTTCAAATTCAATTCAAATTCAATTTAAGTTCAATTCAAATTCAATTCAAGTTCAATTCAAATTCAATTCAAATTCAATTCAAATTCAAATTCAAATTCAATTCAAATTCAAATTCAAATTCAAATTCAATTCAAATTCAATTCAAATTCAGATTCAAATTCAATTCGAATTCAAATTCAATTCGAATTCAAATTCAATTCGAATTCAAATTCAATTCGAATTCAAATTCAATTCGAATTCAAATTCAATTCGAATTCAAATTCATTTCGAATTCAAATTCAATTCAAATTCAATTCGAATTCAATTCAAATTCAATACAATTCAATTCACTTGAATTCAACTCAATTCAATTCAAATTCAATTGAATTTAATTCCAGTTCAACTGAAACGCAATTCAATTTCTATGAGCGACCATACAAAATAATTCATGCATCATTAATCCATCAGAACTATAATTTTCCAAATTTCAAAGAATGTTTATTCGAAAAAAAAGTGAAAACTAATTCAATTATTGAAACTGGTAAAACTGTTACGGTGCGGCTATCAATTAGCTCCATTCATGGGTCACATTGACTCTCTTGCCGTTTTTCCACCAATAGGAGCCAATCTTCTCCCTTCGTCCTTTTGTGAGGGTAGAAGAATTCAGGGGAAAAGAATTGAGCGATAAGCCGTTGCGAGAGTTTTTCACTTCATTCCGATACGCCCTTTTCACCGTTTGAATCCAAAGAGGATTACATAAAAAATGCGAGGTGTTTTCACAGCTTTACGTATCTTTTACACGCAGCTGTATCTGGTCCAACGCTGATAAATTTAATAAATACGATTCTTTTTTTAAACAAATCGAAACTGTCATTATAAAGATACACTTGTGACAGCTGAAGACAGCAGCGATTTGGCAACTCGCTCCGAGTTCGTTTGGAGACTCAACAAGCCATTGGTCTAATTCTAGCAACAATTGATAGCTTATGAAAATAATCTGGTTTTCTTGGCTGTAGAAACTCTAAGAAATAACAGTTCTCGATTCAACAGTAGTACACGGATTATTTAACAACTTTTCAGCAACCAATTAAGAAATATTTATCAATTTTTTGAAAATGTATCTTTCAGGCCCACAATCTTTGAGTGGAATCAAATTTTTTTTGAAACTCAATTCCAAGAGTGAAATTGAATTTCAATTTCACCCTTAAAGGTTTGAATTTTGATTCCGCATTAGGAATTAAATTTTACTTACGAAATGAATTTTCCGTAGGCATTGTATTTAACACAGGAATTAAATTTATCTTTTGAATTGATTTTTTTGTGAATTGAATATTTCCTGTGAATTTAATTTTTCTTTCGAATTGAATTTTTTCTGTGAATTTAATTTTTCTTTTAAATTGAATATTTCTTTTAAATTTAACTTTTTTTATGAATTGAATGCTAAAAATTCGGTTGGTAAGAATCACTAGAATCGTCAAACTAATTTAAGCCTCGAAATAAATGGGTTCGACAATCGACTTGAGCCATCTCGAGAATAGTATATTTCAATACAGAATAAAGCATGGATGTTTTTGGGAGCTCACGAAACCTCGGCAAGATATTTCTATGATGGACGATCTTTATCATTGTTCGTTCACTCTTGGCCTTCGTCAATTTTTTTTTTCGCTTTTTTTAGCCGCCGTATAAACTTTTTTATTTAATCAAGGAAGTTTGAGCTTAATAATAATCCGAGTTGTACTATAAGCTGCCTGTGGAATGCTTAGTCCATTTATCAGAAGGAGGGCCAAAAATTGGATTTGTACGGTTCACCAAGAACTAAAATAGTTTATGACAATATACATTTTTATTGTATAATATACATACGTTATATAATTATTATATTTAATTATTATCATTATGATTGATAATTATATAATAATTTCTAGAATAATATTTATATTTATGTTGTAATTATATGTAGTTAATTTATATAATTATATATGAATTATAATGAATAATATCAATATCTAATAATTATTAATAATTATTGTTAATAATTAGAAAATATACATATGTACGTTATTGATTCTAGGAGGGACCCCAAACGAAAACATAGTAAATAAAGGGATTATCTTTCAGGGATGAGCCCTTAGCAAAGCTTGGGCAAAAGAGAAGAGAATAAACCCCGAAGTAAATATTTTCACGTTCCTACAATTGATAAGAACTCACTCAGTATTTATCGAATCGAGATAGAAGATCCATTTACGAAACAATTGGCCACGCCTAAACAAATTTCAAGATGGTACCAATCCCATCGATAAAATTCAACATAAAAAATCAAATTTCGTTAAAGGTGGAAAAACGATTTACGTTTGAAACCCGAAAGAGAAAAAGTCGAATATTATTTCTCCTAATCGATTCTCGAACCGCGCGGAGTTCAGAGGCTTTCCAATTGTCGTACAATAAGAATATCTTGGCAGAAGAAGCGAAATCTGCATTACCGAGCGATGGTAAGCGAATTCCCCTTTTACCGACGATTTACCTACCGCTGGTAAAGGAAGATCTCACTCTAGTTTCGATCGGTAACCGTGTAAAGTAATTTTTATTTCATCAACAGTAGTCACCCAAATCGCGAATAACTTTTGGCAAGACGCGTGTATCGACGGTCGGTAAGGCCAGATTCTGTTGAACCAACGGTCGGTAAAGCCAAATTTCGTTTTTTAACCAACGGTCGGTACAGCCAGCTTCTGTTTCACCAACGGTCGATAACTATTTTCACGATTTCGTTCTTATCAACGATCTTTTCTAGTCTACCCTATTCATCGTGAATTGAGTCTTAAACTCAGTCGCTGAAAATCCAGTTGCACGCGAGATGGCGTTGAAATGTCCTCTGGAGTTAAATTTCTGTTTTATCCCATACGGTAATGAAAAATAAATCTAAAAAATTGCTTTTTGCGTTTCAACAGGCAACGATTTATTAAAAAAATATTAATTATTAATAACCCAATTTCTTTTCGAAAAATTATCAATATTTACGTTATCCCCAAATGAAATATATTTTATCAACGAGATTTCAACATTATATTAACGCCCTTATTTCGCGGTATGCGTTCTGGGACAAACAATAAAATTGGAGAACGACAGAACGCGAGATATATAATCGAATGAAGAGCTTAAGCCGAGGGTGATACACGTGTCAACGGACACAAAGGGAAGATTGAAGCGGGAACAGAATCATTTGGGTGAACATCCAATGTTAAATACGTAAATATAGAAGAAGTCTCCTCATCGAAGTGTCTACAGTTGTATAGGCGTGATATAATAGAGACGGAAGGGACACGTAACAGTTTTGTTGGAAGCTCGATTCGAAGGGTGGCGAAAATCTACTAGTGAGAGGGAGTAATAGAAAAGAAAAAAAAAAAGAAAAAAAAAAGGGCGCAACCACCGGATGCGTTCACCTCAAAAGAAGATCCCGAATGATACCAATTATGTCATCATCGTCAGGGAAGGTCCTCCACGGATCCCCAAATACGTCGAAGGTCAACTGAAGGTCAAAAGGTCGCAACTCCTAGATATTCTCATTCGAGATTATCTTCGATCAGCCCTTTTCGCTTTAAGGTCTCGAGCCACATTCGTCGACGAAATTTGCCCCTATTTCACCTACCCCTCGTTCTCCTTTCGCACACACACGAAGATTTCGTCTCGACGATCCCTTCAGACGTGAAATTTCGCCCGCATGTCACGACCCTTCGGTCCTTGTTGTTATCCCTTTCACTCACTCTCTCTCTTTCTCTGTCTCGTTTATCGTGACCAACTCGCTCCTTTTCACATGTCGACAACCAACCCTTGTTTCTACGAGACCGTTCCCTCAGCATTGTGTCCATACAATGCTAGCAAAACTCCAACGAATTTGTCGCCGAGTATTTTCACGCTTTTAAGAGCATGACGAACACAGTCACGTGACGCACGAGTACGAAAGAGACAGTCGAAAATTTTCAAACCGCGATTTATCGAGAATGAAAATTTTTTATTCAAAATGGCGACTGGGGGGACCTCGGTGCCATCGTACTGAATGCACATACCAAATTTCATCCCGATTGGTTCGACCGTTTGCGAGAATAGTGCTTTCAAAATTTCGAAGTGGACGTTCAAGGGCGTCAAAGTCGTTCCAAGATCATACCGAAGAAACCAACAGGAAATTAATCACATGTAAAGTCTCGAAGGTTCTAGAAAAGGAATTATTCGTAGGTTTGACCTTGAAAACATTTTTCAAGGTCAACTTGTACATCGAGTCGACTTCTACAATCAACGGAGGGCTGGACATTCTGGAATATTTTTCAGTGATCCTTCCATTGCACGTTTGACTTTTCCGGAGAACGAGAGAGTTGGCAAAATAAAAAAAAAAAAACAGAAACGCGAGTGGTCCCGAAGAAAGCGAGCGGAAAGAACTAGCGAGAATTGTGACGCCCGCGCGTAACTCCGGGGCGGTTGAGGCCGCGCAGGGGGACGTATAATCAAATAACCTGCACGCACCGTATAAATTATCAATCAGGCCGCGATTGTGCAACTCCGCCGGTAGGCCGCGCATGATTACGTCTCTCTCCCTCTCGTTCTCTTCATCCCCCAAACCCCCCGGCCTTCCGCGTTCCCTCATCTCCTCTAAGGGTAGTTCAGTCTCGTTCCAGCATCCAGGGGGAGTTTCGACTGACCCCGGGTTATCTCTGTCAACCCCTCCCCGCCCTCCTCCCTCGCCGCGAAAATTTCGACCCTCGAGGGACGCGTGCGTGGGCGTCAGAGCCCGTATTAACGCGCGTGTACACACGTGTCGATCTGTACACCAAGCACATAAATATATACTTAATTAGTATTATTGTATGAATTATTTTTAATTTTTGTGAAAAAAATTGTTTTTTTCGAAGTTTTTTTATGATTTTTTCAGGGAAATTTTGGGTTTTGGGGAAATTAATGGTTTATTTGTGCTCAAGGGATCGGATTATATGGAAATGGATCAGTAAAAAAAAATTAAAAATCCAACATTTATTGGGATTTTTGGGCATAACAAGTTTTTTCACTCAAACATCGATAACGTTTTTCCCTTTAGGATTTGGCACTCCACCTTGTGCTCAATCTCTCCGTTATGATTTTCTCTTCAAAATTCTTTTTTAATAATTAAAATCTGATGATTTTTCGATTTTTGGCAGAATTTCAAAGTTGGACAATTGATTTTTGCACGTTTTTCCATACATACCCCTTTGCCTCTTTTTTTGCGATTTTTCAAGTGGACTTTCCGAGGAAACTATAAGATATATCGATACGAATCCAACGCCATTATTCAAATCAGGCAAAAACCTTTTCCAAACCCACCTATTAAATCTCCATAGCTTATAAAAAGCTCACTCTACGACCTTTTGAAATTTCCTGATTTCAGCGATTCCGGAAAAGTGGCCGGGAAATTCGAAATTTTTTTTCCCCGTTTTTGAACTTTCAAACGTGTCTATTTAATCGAAAATTTTCCGCTGATTACGAATAAGCCCGATTTTTTGGCGAAAGCCCAAAATTACATTGGCAAAATTCAAAAAATCTTTTCTAGAATATTTTTTTGACATATTTCCCTAGAAATGGAGAGTTCAAAGCGAATTAAATGGTGGATTCGTCTTCAAGGTATGAAAATACATTAACTCATACATCTAAATATAAACAGTCGAAATATAATTTCGAGTTTTGCACTTACCAGCCTATTTAGCGATTCACTATCGTGAAAATGTGTGGCCCTGATAAGGGCCGTAGTGCTTCCTACCGGATTTTCAAATCCTTCTTTGTTTTGGTTTTTCAACCGTATGGTTTTTTTTGCGAGTGATGTCAGCCTCGATGGTAGCCTCTGCTTTTACCTGTCCTCTTCCTTCTCTCTCTATAGCGGGAGTGTGAGTTTCCGCACAGTGGGGATTAGATACACCACTCCGATGGATTCAGGGGTTGATCTTGGAATATACATACATACATACATGCTTGTATCAATTGACTCGAAATTTCATCCCCACCCACAAATTTTTCCCTCATTTCACGGATGACATTCTTACGTGGGACACCCTGTACATTTCGGCGTACGTTATCGTTCTCCTCGCGCCACACGTTCGAAAGGACCTCCCGCTGGGATTAAATGGTTTCCTATATAGCCGCAGGCTCGCGAGCAATTGTTCATTGAACCGACAAGTGACGAGAGACGCGGCGCGCGTAAGAACACGAGCTCCCACATCCGAAAAATATATAATCCCCTCCCCGTAACCCGGCCGCAATACCGCCGCGAAGCTCGATATAGGATAAGAGATCTGCCTATCCGAATCGTTGCTTTCTCACGTTACGTGCAGCTCGTCGGTCTATGACGATTACTTTGTTCGTTTTTTTTTTTTTTTTTTTTTTTTTTTTTTTTTTTTTTTTTTTTTTTTTTTTGTTTTTGTTGGTTTTGTTTTTTTTTTTTTCCTTTTCTCTTTTCAATTGTACGTATTCTTCTCCATTCGGAGCTCGCGTGGGATGCGAAATTGATCTTTGCCTCGAGACGCCGAGACGCGAAAGAAAAACATTCCGTGGTTTTCCGAAACGTCGGTAAAAAAATTGTAAAAAACGATTTTTGTGATAGAGAAGAAATGACACAAAATTAATGAGAATTAATCGAAGGGTTTTTGTAAAAATATCGAAATTTGGTTTGGGTTTGTTTGGGTTTAGGGAATCCCGAGGCGAGAAAGAAAAACATTCCATGGTTTTCCGAGACGTCGGTAAAAGAATTAAAAAAACAACGATTTTTGTGATAAAGAAGAAACGTCAAAAAAATTAATGAGAATTGATTGAAGGACTTTTGCAAAAAATATCAAAAACAGATTTTGCATTCGTGCATAGCAGAGGTCAGATAATTGTGTATGCAAAACACTCCGGAGTAAAAAAAATTATCGAACGCTTTCGAGTTCCTTCGAATTAAAAAATAATAAAAAATTGTCAAAAAAAGTCAATAAAAAATGCAGGAAAAGTTGAGCAACAAGAAAAAAAACAATAAGAAAAAGAAAAAATTCATTTCGAGTTCAGCAAAGATAACGAATGAAAATTATGAAATTTCAAATACAATTAAGAAAACACTTTTTCCACGTTTTCATCTTATCTGTCACCGCCTTTCGTTGCTTTTCTTTTTTTACCATTTTCAATTTCATTTTTTAATCATTCTCGCACGCCCCCTCCCCCTTAACGAAACGCAAAGAAACGAGCAATGATGTCCGTTAGTTCGGTTGTATACTATATCATACTCGAGGGTGGATCGAGAGGAAGGATCGACGAACGAAATGGAGAATATTAGTAGGTATTCTTATGTGTATCGGAGATGGTGGGTTCGGACGAACTCAGAAGAGAGAGAGAGAGAGAGAGAGAAAGTAAGAATATATAGAGCAGTGGAGTTTCTCATACGCACTGCCCTTGGGCTCTTATTTAATAAGTTGTTATAAATTAAAGGGCTACCGCATATTAAAAACAACCCTCGGCATGTTTATAGTGATTTCTCTGGTTCGTCGTATCGTATGGGTTTATACGGCTATGTAAATCAGTCGTCGTACGTATACGTGCCTTCTTTTCCTCTCGATCTCGTTTCTTTTCGTTCGTATCAGGCTGCTCGTCTTGTCTCACCCAACCCTCTCAACACTTTTTTTCCTCTTTGAAATATACATATATACATTTTTTTCCGCCTTTTTTCAGAATTTGACATTTTTTTCATATGTTTTCTGACGTTTTGTACATTTGAATTTTTTAGTATGCATTTTTTAATTTTGATGATTCAATATCGATTACATATAAAAGTATATATATATATAATGATTTATAATGATTTTTAATGATAACGACAATTTTTCAAAAATTTTAATTTATAAAACAAAACGAAGGCTTTGCAATAATATATATATACAAACTCCTACTACGAATATATCTTCCGAGATGCGAACGACAAACAATTTTAATTGCAGCTCGAGGCAAATATTTCTGGCGCAAATACGTCTGGTATATAACTATAAAGATACACCGAGGGCATCCGTACTTCGAACACGGTGTATCGCTTTGTAAAGTATATGTGTTCGTATCGATAAGTTTTTCGTAAATTACGCGGTCCCTTCATTTTATTCGATTTCTTTGTTTTTGTATTCTGCTTCAAAATAATAATAATAATAATAATAATAATAATAATAATAATAATAATAATAATAATAATAATAATAATAATAATACAGAAAATTCACAACTCAAAGATAAGAAAAAATTAAAACAAAATAAAAGTAACAAAAGAAAGAATATCCAGGAGCAACATCAAATATTCGAACTAATTTTGATTCAAACGTTGCTGAAGGATCTCCACATCCTCGGGCCAGAGACAGAGAGACAGAGAGAGATCGAAAATACTCGTTGCCATAGTAAGCCGTAAATTTTATTTCAAGAACGCTCCCAACGAAATTCTCAAGGGAGGGTGCACAATTATTTTTCCTACATACGGGATTTACCCCATCGTCATTGTACATTGATTGCCAGTGCTCCAGTCATCCCTCGTGTCCAAATACGCTATGTACACATTTCGAAACACGCCTGATTCTTATCGAGCCAAAAATCGTGATTCCCATTACCAATGTGTTCGCAAAACGATACTCATGAAAAAAAGAATTCAGGGGATCCATGCCAGTCCCAGAAGGATTGACGTATATCCAGTAGTAACCGAAAAGAAAAGTTGGGAGGGGGGGTGGTGTCCAGGGTGTTAATATCAAGATGGACATTAATCTGTTACTGCATCAGGGCCATCAGACTAGACATTTTTTTTTATTGTTTATTTTGAGACAATAAAATATTTATGAAGCGTGGAATCGCTCATGTATGTCACGATGAGAGAGAACGGTCGGGAGTTGGGATCGAAGATGGGGGTGTTTGTTGGTGCATAATTCCTTTGCCGGAGGTAAAGTCAGTTTCGTGCCGAGAGAGCAAAGCCGTGAACACGCCTCTGTGGATCAAAAACGGCTTGGCTGGTCGAGAGAGCGAGAGAGCAAAGAGGAAGAAACGACGGTTGAATCAGACATCGAGCGCAGAGAGAGGGAGAGAGTAGAAGCTCCAAAAGGACTTCCGGAACTTCCAATCCAGACAGAGAAGGAGCTCGAGAGTGGAGCTTCCACGGCTGATGCTCCCGTGGCATATCAGAGATTCTCGCTAAGTTTGTTTCCTTTCAGCCCTGCGCACGTACCAAAGCAACCTCCCCAAACTCTCGGTCCTTCCTGGTCTTGTTTCTCTCCCGTGGGGGCTTGCCGTACACAAACGTAGAAACGTTATACTCACGTGTATACTGGGTGTTCGAGAGATGACGCTCCGTTGTGAAAAGATTAATTCAGAATTAAATTCTGAGTCGAAAAGTCCTTAGACGTTTTTCGATCGGAGCGTAACTTGAGGAGTTATGAGCAATCGAAGTTTCACCAACCCGACGTGCCTGAGGACGGAGTGGGCGTGGCTAGCCCGCCGCGGGCTCCCCACCCGCGGTATCTTCGCGGTACGCTCCACTCACAGGCGCGCTCGCCCCACCACGCACTCGCTGCAGCGCCTGTTTGGCCAATTTATATTAATCGATAACTCGCCAACGGTTGGTCCTACACAAAAACTTGTCAGGACTTTTCGATTCGAAATCGCGCCTAGAATCTATTCTTTCATTATCGAATATCACACGCGCGACATCTTGTATATTCGCTCGTATATAGGCACGGAAGATCTTTGTCTTGTGTTATCCGAGTTTCCGGCGAAGCCACCCTATTTTCTCGCTCACTCGCCGCCTCTTGTTTCGAAACTCGATTTGACCCTGCAGGATTTCGAGCCAGCATTTTGCAACAACGGCAAAACAGCCGAGAGTAACGGGTCGAATTAAGGGGGCGCGAAAGTATCGACTGATTGGGGAAGCGCACAAGGAATATCGACGGTTTAATGGAACCCGAAGAGGGTGAACGTCAGGAAAAAAAAACCGCAACGGATAATAATCGAATAAATAACCATAATAGACGATTTCTCGAGTTAGATCCTTTTTGTTATCAGCGAGGGGTTAAAGTTTATTCGAAGAAAAAAAATGCATAGTCGCGATACACAACGCGAAGTAGAAAATGCCGTGCAAATATGCGTGAACCGTTCGAATGAACAGAGAGATAGAGAGAAAGAACTGAAAGTCTTCCGAGATGGTACCCAAAGCAAAATGCCGCCCGCCATAAGTCATTTCTGGTCGCGCAGTCTCCGAGGCGAGAACTTGAATGAAAAAAAAATTCCCGTCGAAGATAAACGCGAGAGAGGAAATATAAGGAGTGAATGAATGAGGATCGTGTATATACCGGGTAGTACACTAGAAATTTGACACACAGCTCAATTTTTTATGCAATCGTTCCAAAAACGATTTTTTTAAATAAGACTCTCTCAACGACCGATATTTCGAAAGAATTGTTTAATGAAAATACTTTCAAAAAATGTACCAATAAATTCGTGATTAATGATAATAAAATATACAGATGAACATAATTGAATATTACAAATTAATTAAATAAAATTTTATTTAACAATAGTAATAATAATAATAGCCGTTTCGAAAAAAATTGTAATAAACAATTTAAAAAAATTATATAATACGTAATAGTAGAGTAAACAAACTTGTATCGATTCTTTCGCGTGCCAAGGTCACGAGTAACGCTAAAGTCTTCTCAAAGTCGTCTTACGGTCGTTTCCGTCTCAAGATCCCGATAACGCTTTTACTTTGAATAAATAAACACGAAAAACTCTTCGAAATAGAGCCTTTTATTTGGATCCTCGAATTTGACCTTGAATGACCTTGAATATAAACTTTCTGCAAAAAGAGCCAAATTTGTTACTTCCGTGTTTGTTTAACACGAAGAATTAGATGAGTCTTCCGAATACGAAATTTGCAGTGACTCACCCGGTGCGTGATTCCTGTAGAGGGAAACGAAGTGAGAAGTGTCCCCCGAAAATCGTGAAACCCACGCGGTGGACACGTCGGAGTTAATATATTTTATCCACTCTCCTCACTCGTTCAATTTCTTCATTTTTTCATACTTTTTTTTTTTTTAATAATCTTCCTCTTTCTCTCGTTCTGTGTACGTTCCTGTGGTGCTGGAGATATCGTTCCTGTTCTCCTCTCTCTCTCTCTCTCTCGTCTTTTATAAACCGCGCACGGTATTTATGTGTCGCCGCCTCGCCTAAGCGCTTGATATATGAACTATGAAGAAGAAATGCGGATTTGTAGCACGATCAGTCGAATAAAAGAATTATGATTTCTCCAGCCCCCCCCCCCCCCCCGCCCCTTTTGCTCTCTCTCGCTCTCTTTTTCTAGTTACGTTATCTTCAGTTCCATTAGTTACTAATTATCTGTAGTAACTTTAATTTAGTTACTAAACTTTATTTTCTATTACACTATTTTTATTACTAGCTATCTTCAGTCACTTTTCTTTAGTTACTAGTTATCTTCAGTTACTTCGCTTTAGTTGCTAGTGATTTTCAGGTATTTCACTTTAATCTAGTTACTAAATTTCATTTTCTGATACACTATTTTAATTACTAGCAATCTTCAGTTACTTTACTTTAGTTTCTAGTGATTTTAGGTTACTTCATCTGAATTACTAGTTACTTTTTAGTTACTTTAATTAAATCTTAGTTACACGTTTTTTCTTAGATGTACAATTTATTTAAGATCGCTTTTCTTTTTGTTACATTAATTTTTTTACATTTCTGTTATTTATTTGTTTACTTCGAGGATCCAGGAATCACTCCTTGAAACTGTTTAAAATAGCCTTGGATTTTGACGAAGACCAACGTATCCAAAAATTAACGAAATCGGAAAAAGACACCGGAAATTGTTTTCTTTTTGTCAATTGGTAGGTAAAACAATCCACTTTTTCTTTTTCATTCTCCATCAGGGAGCAATTGATAAAGGCGAACGAAAACGGAAAGAAAAACGACGAACGAAAAATAAGGGTGACTGTTGATAACTCGTGTAGGGGGCGGTTTTTTCAGCAGCCCTTACTCGAGAAGCAAATGTAAGGGCAAGGGACGGGAGGGGGGGGGGGTGTAGAAGCCACTCTGCGAACCGTACCACCGAGGCTTGATTGGGTTAGCCACTTAGCCCCGTGATTGCCGTTTGTGACTCCTTTGCCGATTCGCTTCTTCTCGGGAATACCGAGAGAGAGAGAGAGAGAGGAGAATAAAGGGACCACTTTAGGGATGGGTGACGTTAAAAACAAACTTCGTATCAAGAACATTGTATCAAACTTCGTATCAAGATATTTATTTAAAATATCTATTTTACTGACAAATGTTTAATTGAAAAATATTGATTTATAAAGAAAAATAAAAATCGATAAATAATGAAAAATAAAAATCGCTGAACGATGAAAAATACAAAACAGCCTCGTAGTTGTAACAAAAACATAAACCAAATGTAATTAAAAAAAAACAATTTTGTCTATTCACAAATAAAAAAATTTTAAAGAAAAAAAAAACATCAATTTTATTGACCTAATTAACCCAAACGAATGATTAAAAGAAAAATATCATTCTTTATCATTGTTACCAACGAAATCGAACAAATTTTTTATAAAAGATTAGTATTTTATTTTTTTGTTACTGATTGATTTATTAATTTTATTTTGTGGTTTATTCAATTGTTATTTAATTTTTATTTCATTTTATTTCCTATATAAATATTTCTTTTCATTTATTTATTCTCTTTACTTCATTTTTTAAACAAAAATTGTTGATATTTAATTTTTAATATAAAAATAAAAAAGCAGTAGAAAAAAACGGTAAATCGTGGACGACATGCATTCCGGATGGCGTCGTCGAGGGCGACGCGACGCTTGATGAGGCCACTCGAGATCCAAGTGATCAGGCCTCGATTGGAAGTTGCAGTTATTACGGGGCACTAACGCTCGGGGGTTAGTACCTCGCTAATGATAATTGCGGTTTACGCGCTCGATTCCGAATGCCATTTACCCGCGGATGTGCGCACTTCGGCGAGCCACGCGAGCGCCTCTCGCAACCGGAAGTCTTCGGGGCTGCCATGAGAGGGTTATGCTCGTGCAACTTTTTTTTTTCCTTCTTCTCTTGATTGTTCACTAGTAATCAAGAGATCCCTCGTAAGAACGACTCGAAAATAAAACAAAGAAACAAGCACTTGCAACTTGAAAAATAATTAATACTCGTTTTGTTTTTCTAAAGAAAAAAAAAAACATTTTAACAGCGGTCACAGCAGGTGAGGAAAAGCATGACTGGAATAATTTATTTGCAAGATCTTTCAACAAAACTAATAAAACTCCTAGCCTCACTTTTGAACATCTGTCCGGGTATACATATTTTGACCTTGAAAATGACCTTGAAAATGATTGCACGAAAAATAGGTGCTTTTGAAATAGGAAAAAAAGTTATTTTTGAAAGAGAGAAAGAGAGAGACAGAGAGAGAGATTGATTGATTGTTTGGGTTTGATTGCACGAAATGATTGCACGAAAAATAGGTGCTTTTGAAATAGGAAAAATAGTTATTTTAAAAAAGAGAAAGAAAAAGAGAGAGAGATTGATTGATTGATTGTTTGGGTTTGTTTGGGTTTGATTGCACGAAATGATTGCACGAAAAATAGGTGCTATCGAAATAGAAAAAATAGTCATTTTGAAAGAGAGAAAGAGAGAGAGAGATTGCTTGATTGATTGTTTGGGTTTGATTGCACGTAATGATTGCACGTAATGATTGCACGAAAAATAGATGCTTTTGAAATAGGGAAAATAGTTATTTTGAAAGAGAGAAAAAAAGATAAAGAGAGAGAGAGAGATTGATTGATTGATTGGGTTTGTTTGGGTTTGATTGCACGAAATGATTGCACGAAAAATAAGTGCTATCGAAATAGGAAAAATAGTCATTTTTGAAAAAGAGAGAGAGAAAGAGAAAGAGAGAGAGAGAGAGTAAAGGGTAGCAGTTTTATATCCGTTTGAGAATAATGCTCGTTCGCGGAGGACCAGCAGCGTCGGACACTCATAAATTATAAATCGAAAAAACAACACGCCTATATATGAGGTCTCTCTCTCTCTCTCACTATATACATATTTGTATATATATATACATATATATCTTTCTCTCTCTCTCCCTCCCTCTATCTAATGTGCATACTCGAGAGTTACGGTTTCACGTTAAACATAAAATACTGCGACCCACACGTCGCGCTTCGAGGCCCTCACCACCCTATATTAAGTAGCTATTTAACATATTTTAATTGCCGCATTAAAATTCAAATTATCGTCACGAAAGAGATTTTTCGTGTGTATTATTTTATACAGGCAGCGAAAAAGAAAAAAAAATTAGATATGTACATACCGATATAATTTTTTATAATGAATTTGATATATTTTATATTTTTATATATTTTTTGTTATTTTATTTATATTTTTATATATTTTTTTTGAAATTCTATTTATATTTTTATATATTTTATATATATAATTACTTATGGTATAGATATTAGGCAAAAAAGAGAAAGTGTCGTTGTAAAAAACGAATTCCCTCCAACCGATCTGAAATGAAATCGAAAATAATTTCCAGCTGAGACGATTTGCAAAAAATTGAACACTTTCGTATACAAAAAATGATAAAACATAGGATTGATAGGAATATCAATGGTATCGAGCCGTGGAACGGATACCTCCAAAATCTGACATTGATAAAGTCATAGGATTCATAATTGTCCGTGGATTAATGAAGCTCACCGGAGGGATATCTTTTTGTTTGTTTGGGTTTGCTCGTTTTATTGAAACGGCCGTGGAACGCGAAGAGAGGGTCATTAATTATATCGCTGTCGACGCAAAGTTCTACTTCTTCCTTCGGAGAAATGAGACGTAGGAACGAAAATCGTTCATAATATCCTCATAACTATTACCCAAAAATCAATTTTTACAACAGCACACTCGTGAAAAATTTTACCAATTTTTTTTTTTTAGGAAATTCCATTTTTCCCAGGTTTCCGGTGGTATATTCGTAATCAGCGGAAAATTTCCGATTAAATAGACCCTTTTGAGAGATTTAAGAAGGGAAAAAAAATTTTCGTTCTTCCCGGCCACTTTTTCCGGAATCTCTAAAATCACGAAATTTCAAAAGGTCGTAGGGCGAGCTTCTTATATGCTATGGAGATTTAATAGGTGTATTTTGGAAACGTTTTTTGACTGACTTAAATAATGGCGTTGGATTCGTACCGATATCTTTCATAGTTTTCCCGTAAAGTCCACTTGAAAAATCGAAAAAAAAGAGGCAAAGGGGTATGTATGGAAAAATTGGCAAAAATCTATGATCCAACTTTGAAATTCTGCCAAAAATCGAAAAATCATCGGAACTTTATATTTCAACCGGCACCTCGAAGAGAAAATCATAACGAAGAGATTGAGCACAACGTGGAGTACCAAATCCTAAAGGGAAAAAAGTTATCGATGATTAAGTGAAAAAACTTTTTATGCCAAAAAATCCAAAAGAAATTTTCGATTTTTAATATTTTTTTAGTAGTCTATTTCGATGTAATTTGATCCCCTGAGCACGAATCTACCATTCATTCCCCCCAAAACCCAACATTTCTATGAAAAAATGTCACGAAAAATATTCTAGAAGAGTTTTTTGCATTTTCCCAGTTTAATTTTGTACTTTCGGCAAAAACTCGAGCATATTCGTAATCAGCGGAAAAATCCAGACTAAATAGACCCTTTTGAGACTTTTTGAAGAGACCGAAAAAAAATCGTATATATATATATATATATATATATACCTACATATATATACATAGACTTCTGACATACCACAATATAGCAATAGTGCTTGCCACTAACCGCTGGATGGCCCATTAAACGGTCCCTTATTAATATTGTAATATCCTTTTAATACGCGTAAATCTGCGAAACGGGACAAGGCCACCACGAATTGAATGACGATATGAGAATGTTCATATATATATATATATACTTGCATTTTATGAGCACACATAGATGCTTTGTAGATTTCTCGATGCCGGACTTCTTTACTTTCTGTGTTGATCATAAATTCAAGTATATATGTATATATTTGAATTTATGTAATGGGTGCATATTTATGTATATACTTATATATGTATAGGTTGATACACACATATTAAAACAATGCACACACATATATATATACGTATTTGTAAAAGTTGATGTTTACCCCGAACGGGTGCAATTTGATTTATTGATACTTTTTTATAGCGGCAGCCCTTTGTCTGATAGATTTTCGAGCTACTATGAAAGGGCGCCACCGCGATTTTGATATTGACAAAAAAAAACAATAAAGTTCGAGGAGAGCATCCTGATATAACGGAGATTAAATTATTATTATTCATATTATTATTATTTAATTTATTATTTTCAAAATAATTCATTTATTATGAGCAGTGAATTTTTGCTTTTCATTAATTGTTTAGTTTTTTTTTTAATAAACTTTGATAAGATTACTTTGTTTAATTTAACTGTATTTTATTTCACTTTGTTTAATCGAACTTTTCAAAATTGTTAATTTTTTGTCTAAACTTTGAAAAGTTTACAATGACAATTTTGTGAAAATACGATGTTTATATTTTGATAGAATTGGAAAATCATTTTTTATTAATCGGAAATACAAATTTGTTTACGAATTAATTAATTTACACTAAAACACGTTTTTCGTCAAAGTAAACCCAAACAAACTCGCACAATCAATTTCTCAATATTTAAATTGAAAAAATATGATAAAATTGGCCAGATTCGACGGAGTCAAATTCACCCCGGATAATTATTGTTAACGTGCCGGCCTCTAACCGGAATAGCACTTTGACCAAATGCTGCGTTATGCACACAATTGATTTTTTAATGATCACCTCGTTGCGGAATGCAACGGGGGCAAGGTGGAATTCAAGAATGATATATGGACATCCATACGTATATGTCTCCATGGAAGAAGACGATACAAAACAGCTGAATCGAAAGTACCCAATCATCCTACCAAATAATGACCACACGTGTGCACGTGTCCCAAGGAGGGTCTACACTTGCCTGTTGACTTCGATTCGTGAGGCCACCCCCCCACCCCTAACTCTCTAGCCTTTAAGAATATTTCCCACGTTCGGTTTGGGCTCTTTCACTGTCATTTATAATATTTCTCGAGGGCACAGGGAAACCGTGTAAAACCCTTCGACGATTCGACTCAATGTTGAAGGTATCGTACTGGATAACGCAGAATTAACCTGGCGGATCAACGATGGCGATGAAAACAACGAATAAGTCAAGTTGGGATTTCGGTTGTGCCAAGGATCCGAGGGGGAGGGGGGTGGGGGTGGAGATTCAGTCTGACGTTTATCCGGTTTAGGGGATCTTCGAAAAATGTGATACGGCGTATCGGGATGTTGGGCCAGTGAAAAAATTTGTTTGACAGCCCGTGAACAGGGATTTGCGCGATGCCACAATATTGTTATTGTTTTTTTTGTTGTTTTTGTTGTTGGTGTTGGTGCGCAACGAGCTGGGACGTGTGCGGTCGTTTTTTGTCGTTCTTCGGGATAGGACGAGTCTGAGTAAATTATTTATTCACTGATGTCGACTGTGAGTAATGGCCCTTTACACGGTTTCTTAGTCGAGTGGCAAGCACCGAGAAAAAAAAAAAAAACGTACCGAAGTATCGAGTTCGTTGTGTGAGCGAGTGTGTCCGTGTAAAATGGTACGGGACTATACGTAATGTCCGAGCTTCACTCGCATCGGTTATTGATCACCGAAATATCAAAAGTGGGCGTATCCATCACCCTCAACCGGACCATTAACCAGGCCTTCTTACAAGTCTACGATACCAGACGTGATAATAAATCGAGACTCTCCAGCTTAAACGTGTTTCGTTTATACAGGGTGTGCTCAAAGTTGCCCCGAATACTTGTCGTTCGATAGGTTATTGAATTATGAAGCGAAAAGTCCTTTTCCAATTTTTTCTACGATCAACCGTTCTCTAGATATATCAAAAGTTAGTCGCGGCCAATCGCCGAGTGTGTGGTGGGGAGGCTAGCTCCGCCTCCCGCGCTCAATCGGCGCTGCTCATTGGCTGCTCTTTATCCTCGAATATCTCAGGAACGGTACATCCGAGAATAAAGTGCCTCAGGACTTTTCTCTTCAAATTTTCGAGATCTTTCCAATAACCGAACGTTCGAACGAAATTTCTTCATCTTCAGTAACTGAGGATGCGGTTGTTTGGGGACACTACGGGAGACTAAGGATTCGGCATTGTTACGTTACGCAAGGTGTGTTGACACCCTTTTTGTTTCATTATAACCAATACTACGCAGAGATTCAGATGCCAAAGGACGATACAGGGCTGCTAGATTTCTGATACAATAGATACTTTTATCCGTCAGCTTCCTGATCCGCACGAGGGGACTCGCAGATTGCACCTGCCGGTTATCGGGGCATCGTTAAGGGTCACTCGATCATCCACATTATTTATCAACACTACTTACGCCCTTATATCTCTCAGCGGACTACCTTGAAATCCAACGGTGTTATCGAAGACCCTCGACTTCGGGGACAGTCCCCACACTGTCGCACGCATATACAAACCTTCCAATTAGTTCACAGTCGACCGCTCAATCGCGTATCGCGATCTTGACGAGCCACGATAATAACCGCATAGGCTTTTGAGCTCATTGTTGGAAAATGAAACGACCGTTGAGGGTTCGCCCACGTTGAAGGGTGACGCTCAACTCTGGGGCGTGGAAAGAGCACTGAAGCGGCCGCATTATCGGCATACTCGACTATTACTATTAACGGGTGCTTGTCTCGCTCCCTATCTATGCCTCATGTATCTTTATATATCGAACACGTGGATTTCGCAAATATCGGATCGTCTACGGTCCCTTTCGTTTCATAACTGTCCGGGGGCTCCTGATGCCGATCTTGATGACCCCTGATCCCAATGTCAGCGGGATATTCTAATTGCGGTAGTTATGCTACTGTTGCTTCATCAGCCACACGATTTTCACCCCCTGCTTCACTAACCCAACTACCCTTATATATTTTGCCAATTTTCGAATTTTATTTCATTTTGAATGAATGACGTTGCCGTTTGAAATAATACCGTCACCTTATCACCGTTACACTGCCCAACAATAAAAATGTTTCCAACTGAAAAATAACCTACTTTTATGTATTTTCATTTTCCAAATTCAAAAATCACTATAAAAAGTTTCGATTCGCTATACTTTTAGATTCGTAGGTAATTTATAGGAAATTTGATTTTTTATTTTAGTTTAGTTTATTTAGTTTATAATAATTTAGTATTTAGAGTAGATAGAGTGTTTAAACATACTCTAACTTTATCTATGAATCCTATTATATATATATATATATATATATATATATATATATAAATTTATATATGAGACAGAACGTAGCAAAGGAATAATTTATAATATATGATAATATAGCGGGTGGTACCAGGTGGTCAATCGTGGTCAATCGTCAAGAGTTAGCGGCCTCAGCATGATTCCAGCAGCATAATGTTTTACACGCGTCCTATCGGTTCTCGCTGGTTCGATCGATCGAAAGAGAGAGAGAGAGAGAGAGAGAGGGAGAGAGAGAGAGAGAGAGAGAGAGAGACAAGGAGAGGCGGTAAAGATATGAAATAAGAAACAGAAGTGTAAAGGAGGAGTAAACGAGGGACGGGAGAATGTTCCGTCAGAAAGGACCCCCAGCTGGGGGAATTTCCTTGGTTTCTTATTTTTTCACGCGACCCCCTACGGCGTTACCTCTTCATCTCTCCTTTCGATTTCTTTCTCTCTCTCTCTCTCTCTCTCTCTCTCTTTCTCTCTCTCTCTCTCTTTCTCTCTCTCTCTCTCTCTCTCCCTCTCTTTCTCTCTCGCTCCCCTCTCTTTGACTCTTTTTCTCAAACTCCCCCCCCCTTCTTTTTTCAACACAAAACGCGTCTTACACTTTATTGAGAGAATTGTTTTTATTCCAATTTTCGTAAAAATTTTTTCACCGTGTCCTCTTGAGCCTTCGTCGGAA